>JAPYZO010002816.1:0-13920 GCA_030522905.1 Torymus flavipes | reverse complement strand
TAAAAAAAGTTTGAAGTCTTAAAATTATATATTGGCTTTGTTATTAAAGAATTAATACAATAGCTTTTTTTCAGGTTCAACCATGGCTTGTCCCCTTAATATTCCAATTAAATTTATTAATACTTGATAAATTTAATACGGGATTTTAAGTGAATTTACAATGGAAAATTTAATATATTCATAAAATAGATGTTTTGCAAAACCTTTTTATGAAATAGAATTTAATATCATTAGTAATATATAAATATTGTCGAGATTAATGTTTAACAACATTGAAATATATCGTGCAATTAAAATGATTTTCAAGTAAGACGATACATTCCAATATAAAAAGCAAATAAGTACATTTATAGATACCTTATTATTTTAATTTTTTAAAGAAAAAAAATGACGATATTTACAAAATGTTTGTAAAAAAAATACAATATTCACTTTCTTAAAAATTTTATGTAATTTACATTGAATATTCAAGGCAATATAGTGTTATATTATGTATATTTTATTATATTTATAAAAATGTAGAGTATGGTTACTATTTATTTGGAAAATCATAATTTTAATACGGATGAAATAGTAATCGTGTAGTATCGATAAATTGATTTGGAGGAAGCAAAGTGCCAATATATCGGCAGCGGTTTTTTTACACTCTTTCCCTGTCATGCTTTCTTCGTGTACAAAATCAAACGTTCTCGTTTCAAATAACTTATCAAATAAATGGCTATGTCCTCAAGTTTCATTTTGAAATCTCTTTCCAGTATTTTTGTGTTTTTTGTTTCAGATCTAATAATTGTAGCTACACTTAACACTTTTCTCTTTGACAAATCAAGTTCAGTTTGCATTTCTTTAAGAGATTCAGAAGAAATTACAGGGCTTTTTCTTTCACTTCGCACACTTACATTCAATAATTTTCCGCGGTTTTGGGACAGCGAGACTAAAATGTCATGCTTTTTGTTTGACTTATCATTCAAATTATTCTTTTCATTTGCAATCTTTTGTAGAAGTTTTGAAACCACGTGTTATTTCTGTCTTATATCAACTAGTCCACTTATACTTTCCGTTAATATTACTAAGCTTGTCTTATTGCACTTATTGCCTTTTTCCTCGAGATATTAAATTGAAGCATTGTTAACTTCGCTTTTCATAATTCTGTGTTTTTATGTTCGTAGCTTTTTTAACAATCTTCTTTTGATCGAATTTAGATACGAATTGTGCTATATATTTAGACAAATTTTGAGGTCCATTCTGTGAAATCGGCGTACATAAAAAACAAAAATACTTCTCACATGTCAATAATTCCGTTACTTTTGTGAATTTTTCCGATTCAGGAATTTTTATTGTTTCATCGGCTTTTGAAGCTCTATGTAATTTTTTTCACATTTTGGGAACAATACTGCAGGAAATTTTTCAGCTACATGATAATAATTTTTACAGCACATATTTAGTTTTAATGTTATTGTTTCGGTAATCATAAACATTGTTTTTTATTTTTGTAAACGTAATAAACACAGTTTATATCGATTTTTTTCATGGTTCTCAAATTTTTTTATAATCTGGGAAAAACATCACAGCTTTCTTACTTTAATACTCTAAGTGTAACTATCGAACGTTATTAGTAGACTAAATATTCTTGACGAAAATCGAAAATTATACACGCATACCAAGCTATATGTAAACATTTCATGGAAGGTATTGAAAACAAAATGAAAGTCATTGAGTCATCTGTAGATCATGATGCATGTGTTTTCATAAGTAATATTATTTTGGCAAGCTTGTTGATTCTTTGATTACTTACTAAATTAATTGAATTTTAATTGTTATTTAAAATGTACATGTATTTTTATTGAGATATAAAAATTAATCAATTATTCGATGTATAAGTTTTTTGATTTATTGTATATAAAAAAGTTATTATTATATATTGTTTATTACATATTACGCATCAGATTACAATTATTTATGTAATATTTAGTTAGATACTAAAATGAGTAAATAAATTTATTTGTTGTTTGAAGTATACCTTTATTGATTTTTTGATATCCTTATTATGCTCGTACCCATATAAAAATAAATTATTCAAAACTTTTTTCAAAAAATTAAATTTTCTCATTAAAAAAAAAAAAAAAAAGGCGCCGACCATATTTTTTTCATTTTTAGCTTAAATTGATCCAGAATTGGTATAGAAATAATAAATCTATGAATTTTGGAATGACAATGGATTTTCATTAAAACAAGCTCAGGAGCACCGTGCCGTACCAGCTTTCCGTTTTGTGTACGGGCGGGTACGTCTCGGCCCTCCGTACTTAACAAGTGCGCGCGTAATTAAATAGCAGCTTCTCTGCGCGCCGTGTCGTTCGCTCACCTTTATGTCAACCGTCGCGCGCGAACTAACATACTGTGGTCTCTAACACTCGTGTTGTTTGTAATTGAGTAATTGTTGATTCACTTTTCACGTTACTCATCACGTTGTTTTTCGCAACGCGTCCTTCTCCCTGATACCGCCGCCTCCGCAGGAAAACGACTTCGACGGTCATTTTCATAGCTGAGTCTAGCGGTCGCTCTCATTACTCTCCAAGCGCGCGCTTTTAGTACAACGTACCGATTTAGTTGGAAAGTGGAGTTCGTGAACGGACTTGGCGTTCTTTTCGGGATTTCAGGAGCTGATCCTCGGGCAAGTAAGTTCAGATTGACACCTGCGGCACCCTGTTCTAGGGCATCGCTGGCCTGTGACTTTTTGGGGATTTTTCCCAAAAGTCATCCTGTTACAACTGGCATGTTACAATAGGAAATACTAAAATTATGGATTTTAGCTCCCTACAGCGATTCTAAATAGTACAAAAAAATTTGCTACGCATGTAAAGAACAGCGGTATTCAATTAATAAAAAATAAAAAAAAAAGAAGTTCGTAAATTGTCCTTTTTCTTAGCTCTCAACCCAATTGTCTGGTTTCTCAGTTCTCAAACCAGTTGTCTGATTTCTTAGCGCTGAGCCAAGTTGTCTGGTTTCTCAGCGCTCGACCGAGTTGTCAGGTTTCTTAGCACTCAGTCAAATTGTCTCCTTTCATCTCTTAGGCAACGAACTATTCTACCCAACTTTATCCACTATTTGGAATAGATTGTAATTCTTTTTTAATTAAAAAATAAAATAACTAAAGAAACATTTAGATTTTTCGGGTTATTTTTGTTTAAAATTTACCATATTGTTTTCCTATCACATGAAAATGCTATTTTAACTTAAACTTGATAGTGGTGATGAAAATGAGCGAAAAATTCTGTGTTTTTAAGAAATAATGGGAGAGCGATAATGGAGTAAACTTACCGACTTGGTCCACTTCGAGGACTACTTTCATAACTAGCAGAATTGGCAGAATTTATTTCAGCAATCAGTTCTTCAGGTGTTCCCAACTGATGTTCTGGCGTAGGTGATGGCACAATAAAAGATTTTGACCTATAACTATTTGATTTACTGCTAAGACCTAACTTCCCCCGTATTCCAGAAGCTTTAACAGATTGTCTTCTTAATTTTTGTATCATATCGCTAAAAAAAAAAAAAAATTGTGAAATTTGCTATTGTAAAAAGCTTAATTATTTAATCTTTAGAGGGCCGGGCCATGAAATTTGTGAATGGCCTTGAAAATGAACCAAAGAACCCTGCACCAACAACATCGAAAAAATTACTAGGTTGAGATTGCTTGAAAATTTGGTAATAGGCAATTTGAGTCTTATTGAACAAAAAATGTCCTATTGATCAGGCACTGGATGCCCTTTAAAAAATGGTTACGTTCAGTTAAATGGAAAAAATGGACCATGCTGAAGACACACGAAAGATATAGATATGGGTCAAAATAATACTGTTTAAAAATCCATGGGCATGGGTTTCGTTGATGTTTCCGGTATTGAGGTATTTTTTAGAACTTACCAAAAAATAGACTTTGCAAATTTTCAGGATCTTATGTTTAAAATTGATGTCAGGAGTTTGCTATATAGATCCAAAAAAGGGCATTTTGCAAAAAAGGGCGTTTTTTCATATTTTTCAAACTGGAAAATTTTTTATCTTGAAATGAAAAAAAACGTGCATTTTCAAGTACCTAGATCTCCGGTCTAGAAAATTTTTTCATTATAGAACTTGTCCGAAATAGTATATTATATAACAAGGAAGAAAAGTCGCTCTTGATTCCCGCGGGTGGGTTGATCACTCGAGGGAATCGTCGACTTTTCTTCCGAGTTACATGTAGTACTTTATTCCCATCTCAACTGTGGCCAGTTTTAATATTAAGTGTATTATTTATTGATATTTGGCTGTTTATATAGAATTTATTCACCGTTTGCAAAAGCGGGAAATATGGCCATATTTCCCTCTTTTTGCGGAAAATATGTCCATATGTACCTCTTTTGCGGGAAATACCGTCATATTTCACACAAACGTTAAATTTCTTGAAAGAGGGAAACTAATGTAACTTTTATCCGGCTTTTAAGGGCAAAAAGTGGCCATTTTTGTTGAGATGGGAATAAAGTTATTTTTAACTCTCCGGGCACAAAATCCGTTTGTTCCTTCCCGTCTAGCAGGCGCAAAATAGTACATTCTGTCCTTTGGGCTCGAAATTCGCGCATGCGTATAATCTACTATTTCGCACCCGCTGTCACAGACGAGAGACCGGATTCCGCGCTCTGAGGGTGAAAAAATAGTATGAGAACCATGGGCGCTCACGAAATTTCTGTCACTTATGTGAGTATCGGGCCGTTGCTTCGTTCAGGAAAATACTTATTCTCGTAACAGAATATATATATATATAATGTACAATAACAAACAATTATACTTAGCCCGCACAATGGATCTTATCTATGAGTTTTAAGCGTTGAAAAATCACTATTTTTGATATTTTATAAAACATGCTATTTTTCAAATTACGTATCTTCGGTGTTCATTTGGTAGAATATGTGGTATTGTTATCTGATTTGTTTCCAAGTATTGATTTAGTCTTATTCCTACGGGCACGGGATATTTAGGCTTTTTCCTGTATTCTTCATTGTACAGAGTTGAGAATAGACTTTCGTATGCAGGGATTTTTTTTTGGTTAGCTAAAGTTTTGCAAGCATAGTTGAGCATAAGTTTGAGTCTTCGGTATTTTAGAGGTGGTATTTCACTCTCAGCTATAAGACTATTTGTTGGACTTGCTCGATAGGCTCCGAGGGCAATTCTAAGACTAGTGTTGTGTAGAGGATCGAGACCTTTTGATTGATTACTTGAACTATATATTATTGATCCGTAATCTAATTTTGGAAGTATTATTGATTTGTATGTGTAAATCAATATTTTTTTGTCAGCTCCCCAATTTTTTTCTGCTAATGTTTTTAAAATATTTATTCTGTTGTTTGTGTCTTTTTTTAATTTGAGTATGTGTTTTTTCCAGGTTAGCTTTTTATCAAAAATTAGGCCTAATATTTTTATTTCGTTGACTTGCGGTAGTGGGTTTTCGTTGAGCCTTAGATCAAGTTGTTTTCTTTTGGTGGTATTCTTTCTAGAGAATATTATACATTCTGTTTTTTTAGGGGAGAATTTGAAGCGAGTAGTTAATGCCCACTTGAACAGTTTATCTATAGTCTTTTGTATTAGCTTTTCAGTCGTGTTGATATTATGGCCACTGCAAAAGATGATTAAATCGTCAGCGAAAAGGCAGCATTCTATTGGTGAGTTGACTTGGTCGATGATGTCGTTTATTGCTATTAAAAATAAGGTGACATGCAGGACTGATCTTTGAGGTACCCCGTTTTGGATTTGAACTTTATCAGATAGATTATTTCCTACTCTTACTCGAATGAAACGCTGTTTTAAAAAATTTCTAATAAATATAAGGATTCTCCCTTTCATATTTAGTTTATCAAGAATTTTAACGATTCTTTCTCGCCAGATCATCTCGTAAGCTTTCTCTATATTCAGGCTTACATCTACTACATGCAGTTTTTGTATAAAAGCATCAGAGATGTATTTTTCTATGTATATAAGATGATCTAACGTTGACTTGTTTTTCCTAAATCCATTTTGTAGTTCGTGTATATTATTTTGACTTTCTAATATAAACAGGAGTCTCTTGTTGATAATTTTTTCCATTAATTTACATAGATTGCATGTCAGAACAATCGCTCGATAAATTTTCGCATAGCTTTTATCTTTTCCTGGTTTAGCAATGGGGATTATTGTAGCTTCTTTCCATATATTGGGGAATAAACCTTTTTGCCATATTGCATTAAACAGTTGGCGTATGAATTCAAGTGCTTTGAGTGGCAAATTTTTTAACAATGTGTTGGGAATTTTGTCGGGCCCTGGGCTGGAATTCTTGTATTGCTTGAGTGTGGTTTCAATTTCATTGATGGTAATTTCTTTGTAAATAAGGTCCAATTCATTTCACTTATATTATGGTCGTCTTCTTGAGTATTGCATTTTATATTTTTAAAATCTGGGTGGAAATTATTATCGTGTGAATTAGCAGCAAATGTGAATGCGAATTCATTGGAAATATGGGACATTTCCGTTAGATTTTCCCCTTCGTTATTTACTAACAAGGAGGGACCAAGGAGTGCGGGTCCTGGATTTTCATGACACCAGGTCTAAGAGGCTTCTTTTATCATAAAAAGAAGCTGCGAAGGCTTTCAGGCCAATGGGCTTCCTGACAAAAGATACAGCTATGGGAAGTTTCAAATTTTAGCTGTTTTTGCTTATTTTATAATTTTACAGCGATGATTGCATTCAAACATATGCCCGCCCCTTTATATTTATCTATTCACTCTCTTGACACCTTAAATATGATAAATACATGTTGTTTTATCAACTACACTGTTTTATAAATTACTTTCTATTTATTAGCAGGAATTTAACATTCAGATCCAGTTAAAAATATAAATATATACATATATCATTGCAACCGTCTACTTTTCCCAAATAATCTTTAATAAACATAGGACTCATTTTTTTTATGTTATTCTATTTCACTTACGTGATCTCTTACTGTATATCCTTCTAGAGATTGTAGTACTATGGCTTGATCTCGTTTTGGAAATATCATACCTTGCATTGCTGCTGCGTAGCTTCCTGTGCGGCTTTCATCATTCTGTCTGGTTTTACTTGTTTGCTGCTTTGGTTCTTCTCCACTGTAGTCAGAAGGGCCACGACTCCTGTAGTTGGGAGGGGAAGCACCCCCTCCTGGGGAGGTGCTCATTTTTTTTATTCACGCTTCACTCGGGAGATTTCAGTAGTTTCCCGACAATGTATATTGATACCACACACTATATTAACTATCACAACACTCGCTATCGTGCGCGCTCTGTTTATACGTCCGAACACTTCGACAGTCGAGAGTAGAATGATGGTTATTGTATGATTCAGTTTTTGTCGGTTGACTACTATCAGCAGTCTAGTGATGTGCACAACTTGTGAGAAAAATGTTATTTTCGAACAAACAAATCCGAGAGGTTTAGGTTTCAAGATTGCTGTTGTGTGTGAGTGCGGTGTATCGTACATAAATTCTGGACGTATGATTGGAAATGCATTCGAAGTAAATAGACATGTAGTAGGTGTGATACGACTTCTAGGTATCGGAATTAATGATTTGAATTTATTCAGTGGTTTGATGGATTTACTGAGCAAATTCAATAGCAGAGTACCTAGTAAGTAAGTACCAGAGTAAGTAGTATTTATCGTTTTATAAATGTGAGATCAGTATTTTTTTCTTTAAACGCGTTTTTATGAAAATAGCCTTTTCTAAATTTGCTGACACTGTAACTTGAAAAATAATTATCCAATCGACTTGAATCTTGTTTCATCGTTTTTAGTATTCATTTTTCCATTGATTAACCCTCCGATATTTCAATTGAATAAAAATAGTTAATTTGCCATAGAAAATACCATCAGATTTTCAAGCTGAATATTCATATTTTTTTCAAAACCGAGACACTTTTTGGATTTAATTATTTTTTTACAATTCTGCGTCAATCAACAGCTGATACCATCACCTTTAACGCCTTTTTTGTTTTTTATTTTTTTGTATTTCAGGCACTCTGAAGGTCGTAACAATGGCAGCAGTGCGGGAACTTTTTTTTTGACCTCCGACAGATGGTGCATAAGTACAAGAAAATTGAACATTTCCGTTTGAAAAAATTTGTAGTTACACTATTATTATGTATGAATATACCCACAAAATTTTAAAATAATCTGTGCAAAACTTCTCTTTCAATAAATTCCCGAACATCACCTTTTTTAGCAGTCACACTGGTTGATCCCCTTACTTGCGTAAGCTATTTGTTATTAACTAACGATTCATATATTAACATAACAAATATTTTTCGGAATAATATTTTAACGAGTAAACGAGTGTCTGCCACGTAGAACATTTGTAACACTCAGTCGATATTTTCGAATTTTATTATTTCTATTTTTATCGCAGAAATAGTCGGATAAAGTAATAAAGAGCATATGATTGAATTTTGCCTCAGAAACTTTCATTTGTGTTAGTTATATCAGATCCTTCGAATTTTAGTGTACTTTGTCTTCAAAGTGCAAGTGCTGTGCAGAACACGCATTTTCTTCGAATTAGTTTTGACTCCTACGACTCTGTAGGTGAGAGTCTGACCGTCAAGCCACTTTGCCGCAGCCACTCAAGGAGTAGAAAAAGAGAGAGTTATTACGCCTAGTCAAAAATTCTAGAACTAGAACCTGCAGCGCTAGCTTGGCTCTGCTCGCTGCCAATTCGGGAGAGGAGCGGAAGGGTGTCAATTCTATATTTTACTTGACTATTTTCATTTGTTGGTAAAGACACATATATACATATATATCATCCTCTTTTTCCCTTTCGACCGCAGTTCTAATACAATATTTCAATACCGAGAAAAATGCATTCAAAGTTTAATTTCATTTAGCAACAAGACTTACCTCTGAAATGATCAGTTTGGTTATGTTTGCTGTCAGATCCTATTATAAAAGATAGTTTCTTAAAAACCTCCTGCTTCATAAGCGCAATCATTATTTTCTTTCTGAAGGTGCCCATGCTTTCTTTGTTGTCGTACTTCTGCTCTTTGTGATGTTTCTGCCTCTGACTGTCTCAGCTCCCTTATAGTTTCTCGCCTTTCAGCAAATCTGAACGTATCTGGGCGAACTTCACCAGCTGTCAATGCAAGTTTCATGAGCTAAGTATTGACAATACCATTGTTATGCTTAAATACAGCATTAATAACAGCCATCTCTATCCTTTTCCTAGAGACAAATACTTCTTAGGGCACTTTTTCTGAATTAAAGCATGCAAACTTTCATTTGCATTCTGCATGCTTATTCGACTGCATCTAAGCAGTAGCTGGTGCCATCGTAAGAAACTGCTATATCAACTATATTTCTACTTGACACATCACGGCACATATTGATGGCACTAGCTTCTTTATGCAGCGCTTTCAACTGCAATTGAAATGCAGACTTACTTAAACACTGCAAGTTTATTGTTGCGCAAATTCTCTCTAGAGCACCAAAATCAAAACCAATAGAATTTATGCTATTTACCATTCTTTGGTTTACCAAATAAGGAGAGCGAGGCTTGGGTTCTGTACGACGACTTGAATGACTCTCTCCAGCTACCGAGCCACGAGCTCCCCACTTTACAAAAATTTTGGAGGATCGACCTATTAATCCAGAAATAACTGCATGAAGTTCTTGTTAGACACACTCACTACATTGAATATGACACAAAAGCTTTGGCGAAACTAAGAAATGCACTAGAAGAAACTCTCCTATACTGTAATCAACAGGTGGCTGTTCTTTATCTGTCAAATTGGATTTCTCCCTTGTTCTTTTTCTCTTTTGCCGAATCAAAGACAGATGAGAGTTCCTCTTATTTTTTCGTCCTTTTAGTGGAACCCACCGCCTACTGTTTACGTGCATTATAACTTTTCGATTGTAAAAATGCTCCAAAAGATAATGTACGATTAGCCGATATTTCAGCTGGTCTTTTGATTACTATGCACTAAAGGTTTGGTTGGGGTGCCAGAGGTGGGCAAAAAAGTGAATAGGTAGGGTTAGTAGTGCCAGTGCTGTTCACTAACAGCCAAAATGTAAACTGGTTGAAAAAATTAGCGATAATGCGTATTTGAATTTGAATTCAAAGATCATACAAAAAATGGTGTAAAATCGACAAAAAAAAGAAATGAATGGTTTTTTCTTAAAGTTAATGAGTTATAGATTACGTTTCAGCAATAAAAAATATCGATTTTTTGGTTACCCCCAATCATCATATAAACCCCCTCCAGCCGCTATTTCTATCCTTTCTATATAGCTTTCCAGTTTGAAAGCTATTACTCCTTCCCTTGAGCCGAAATATAAGCACAAAGAACCAAAATTCTTACAAATGACAATGTAAAATATTAATGAAAATGTATGTGCTTTTGTAATAGAATTAAAGCTCCAACTCTGATCAAGAGAATAGAATTTCAGTCTTCCCAATTATCTTCTTTTGTACAATACTATCGATACACTTTTCTTTACTTGTTGTTGATTTGAATAAAATATTACACCTTATCTGTTCATATTCCTTTTTTTACTGCTAATTATCCTGAAGCACTCTACCTCCAAATTGTGTATTGCGTAATTGTGCCTGTGTGTCGTAGACAAGAACATACGTATGAGAATCATTACGAGAGCGAGCACGTCCAGTACTAGGCTCGAGCCTACAGCCTGGCCTTCCCCCAGGAAACCCAGTATGGGTGGAGAGAGAGTAGTCTCCCACGTAAGACTACTAATTATTGGTCGGGCATCTCGTTCGCAGCCAGAGACTCGCAATCCTCGAAATAGAACTTCTCGAACCGAGATATTGGTCAAGTTGTTCGGAAGTGGCAAATACGATTCTCGGGAGCAAAAAGCCAGAGCATCGACGTGTACCTGTCTAGGCTGTAGGACTGTCGGATCCTAGCCAACATCAGAGAAAAAGAGGTTTTCTCGTCGCTGTCCGTGTTATTCATGGATACCGCAGCGTCATGGTGTAGAAGCAAGAAGCACAAATGGAAATGCTGAACAGATGTCCTTCCCGCCGCCAGACGCTGACACGGGACAAGCCGTCGCTTCCAACAGAGATTGGTATCTGAGGCCAATAATCGTACCCAAGGTATCAATGAGCCCGTGAGGGACTACATTACCTGTCTTGTGGCGATAATGCGGAAATTATCGCCAGCCTCGAGTACCGACCAGCACCTAGACCTACTGCATCGCAATTTAAAGTCTCAGATCTAAACGATTGTGCGACGCGCTGCGGTTTACTCTATTGAGGATCTGCTCGATCTAGCGATGGAACCGGCCGAACAAATCGTGGAATAACGAAGACGTATAGGCCTCCACCCGCGCCCGAGTCCACTCTACTGCCAAAAATGACCTACCGGTTCCCTTTATAGCGACGGCTGCCGAAGATAAAAGTAGGCGCTGTGCCTCCAGCTAATTTCAGCCAACATCGAGCCGATAGTCCGGAAGTGGCTAGTGGCCCTAGAGAAAGAAAAGGCTGACCAGTACCGAAATAAGATAAGCCCACCGGAACCTAGGGTAAACGCTGTAGCCGAAGGGGTACATAGGCTAGTAATGAGCCTAGTAACGAAAGAGTCATCACCTCCCCTAGCCTCTAAGCAGGAAAGCCGGATGAAGGAAGGGCCAGAAGCTCATAAGCAAAGGTAACGAGCCCGGCGCTCAGCGGCGGCGAAGCACACGCCAAAGCCGAGGAGATGACGAGGTAGAAGACCTCGCCCAAAACACTCCGAGAAGTCTGGGGAGGCTGTGAGACTATCTGAGGGCGCTTTCGAAGCCAGCAATGGGTGTAGAATCCCGCCTCGGAAGCTAGGTCGTAATCGCCCATCGTACGACCCCGCCAAGCCGCTGACATGTTACTCGTGCGGCTTACTTGGCTTCATGGGGCCCTACTGCCCGAATTTCTCGGGAAACAAGCTGAAGACCGAACCGCGTGGTTCTCTGTGGCTCAGGGGCACTAGGTATAGCCTACCAAAAATTTCTTCGTATTAGCCCATGCTAGTCGTGTTCACGGTGAACACGGCTATGCAGGGTTCGCGCAGCTTGGCCTATTTCTCCAGACACCAGGAGATGGCGAGAGGTATAACTGGTATAACTCGAATCCGGAGTGGCTAGTAGGGGTTGTCGGAGTCGAGAAACTGTAGGTCTACCTTTGACAAACGAGCAGACAGAAGCTCAGTCACCGTTGGATGCAAGAGTTTGAAGAAGCTCAGCCACCGCTGGGAGAAGGGGACTAAGAGCGATCCATCCCCAACTGCGAGAAAAATCCAGCTGGCTCAGTCCATGAAGGATCCAGGTTAGTTGCAGAAAACTATTCGGATAGTACTTACCCTGCCCACTCTTCACCTTGTGTACTCTCCCTACCCCCTTTCGACTATAGGCAGATGTCGTCCAGGAGTGGACGAAATCTGTGTGGGGGGTGTGACGGATAAATGAGTGGACGAGGAAGAAAAGCCTGCGATAATAAGCACCAGCAGCGCAGTTTTATGTTGTTAGAAACAAGGTTTAACCTGAAGCGGGTAACAAAATGTGACAACGGAAATGTCGCGTTTACAATAAAGTATAGGTCACTAATATCATTTAAAATTCTTCTTATTAACTAGTTGTGGACAAAATAAACAAATTGAGCAATTTAAAGAATACTCTCGAATAATTCTCAGCCAGATCGGAGTTGGTAGAAAAATTTGCCACGGGTTGGAATTTCGTAAAAATGGCTATTTTTTCAATATATGCTAAATTTAAACTAACATACGCACTAGATTTTTTAATTTTTCAGTAGTTAAATTCGATTGAAGTAGAAAGGTTTTTTCATCGTCTTTCGATCGCACTTGGGGATATTAGTATGCGACTAATATCAGGAAAATCGCTTTACAGTATCGTTAAAATGGTAAAAAAAAGTGACTCTCGAAATGCTACAATTTAACCATGTATATTAGGTAAATTTTGAATTTTCGAAAAAAGTCTATAAAGTTTAAGTTAAAACGAAGGAAAAACCTACTGATTTCAAAATGATATGATTAAACTTTTTAAACAAAAGTTTAAAAAATATGAAAAAACGCATACAAAATGCCATTTTTTGCACCTATATAGCAAACTCCTGACGTCAATTTTAAACATAAGATCCTGAAATTTGTAAAGTCTATTTTTTGGTAAGTTCTAAAAAATACCTCAAGACCATAAACATCAAGTCAAAACGAAGAAGAAACCCAGTGATAAATCACGCCAATTATGTCAGTCTAGCACATTATATTTCTGATGAACATAATAATATTTTTATATGGCATTGATTTTTAGATCTAATTTATAACGTGAACTGTGATCACGTACACCTACATGGCAGTTTCTAAGAAAGCGTACATATAACGTTTTATTCTCGAAGATAATAAATCGTCGGCTGGGAGGAAAAAATACTAACTGGTTATTTTGACAAAAATAACGTTCCTAAAATAGCGCAAATAAGCGATTAATTGTACGTTATTTTGAGAAGTAGCCTTTGCCGGGTACGCGGGCGCTGCTCGGTCTTAAATTCGCTTACAACAATGCACGGGGTTTATGGCGCACATTTTTATATATACCAGGGTTCATGGTAACCAAACCGGATTATGGCACCCGGACGCCATAAACTTCTATAATATAGGGGAAACTTTCCTAGAGTCTATAACCCAGGGGTCCATTGTTTCTTTAGTGCCTTCTCATATGGAACTCTAAGCTCTAGGTATAATATACAGGGTCGTACACCATAAACCCCGACTTATATATATATATATATATATATATTAATACGGAAAACTGGCGTTTTGAATGCGCAACTTCCTATAGATTCTATACATCCCAATGTTAAAAATGCAATCAACTGGTGTTTTGAATGCGGCATTCAAAAAG
>JAPYZO010002815.1:0-13922 GCA_030522905.1 Torymus flavipes | reverse complement strand
CGTCTACCTAAGTCCGCTGTCACGCCTATTCGTGCCTTAAGCAGTCCATTTTTGCACGGTGAGGTTAGCGCGCGAGCGTAGCGAGTGCGATAAACGCCGAGCAATAATGGACTACTTAAGTCACAGATAGGCGTGACCTAAGTGCGGACTTAGGTCACACCGTGCTATAAAGTAATTTAATAATGATTAGATTATTCATAACCTTAATTAATTAAAAAAAATAAAAAATAATAATCATTTATCCTTAATTATAGATTGCAAGCTGACCTGTCATAAAAAATGTTATTCGCGCGCGTCGGCAGAGTGCGGTAAGGACGGGCAGATGCATGACTCGAATCCACGTAAAGTCTTCGGCGTGCCACTTTACAAATTAGATAGTGGTGACGGTAAAGTACCGCTCGTTGTCGACCGATTGATAACAACCATTGAGATGCACGGCCTATATACCGAGGGTATCTACCGCAAGAGCGGCGTTAGTTCAAAGGTCAAGGAGCTCAAGATGAAAATGGACGAGGATGAACTCGAGGAAGTAGACTTTGAGAATTATCAGGTGCACGTACTTGCAGCTGTGTTAAAGAGCTTTTTCAGAGATATGCCTGAGCCTCTGCTTACCTTTGAATACTACGATGATTTCCTTCATGCGGCCAGTTTGACAGAGCCTCAGGATCGAATAAGGTGAATACAGATATTCTTTTATTTTATTTTTCATTTTTAAATGATAAGTTCAGAGATTGTATTCTTTGTTGCTTTTGATAGTAATTTAATGTCCATGAAATCTGTGTGCAATTTATATAAGTTAAAGTACAAAAAACATGATTTATTTTACAAAAATAATAATTAATTAACCGTTGCTAAATGCATGTTTAGTATAATGCCGATGTCCGTCATTGATAAAAAATATTTTTTTATAGCACACTTTTTGCGATCCTGAAAAAGCTGCCTAAGCCTAATTTCGATCTCATGGAACGGCTAATCGTTCACCTAGCGCGCGTAGCTCTGCACGAGATCGACAACCGAATGTCGCCCTCTGCCCTTGCCATAGTCTTTGCGCCGTGCATTTTGCGTACGAATCGAATTCTGCCCGCCCAGGACTCGCTGCAAGACGTCGGCCGACAGACCAAGTGCGTGGAGACGATCGTACAGGAGAAGTTGCGCATCGTCAAGACAACACTCGCCGACATCAATACGCTTGACTCGGCCTGTCATTCGGCGACCCATCGCCTATCTAGCCTGCGATCATCGAAAATCTTCAGTCCCGAGGAGTTGAACACGACGCTATCGAGCGTCGTTGCCGGCAGGGGCAGTAATAGCGCAGCCGCTGATCCGGAAAGGGACAGAGAGGACGAGGAGGAGGCGCTTGTTGGTCACATTCAGGAGATACAGAAGGAGAAGGCTTTGCTAACGTCGACCTTGCCCAGCTTGACGAGGGCGTCCTCGGACGACGACCTGCTACTGTCGGCAACAGACCTCGACGATGGCTCGCTTGATGATCTCCTACCATCTGCCGGTTAGTTTGAATGTTACAATAAAACCTCTTTCAAAATAAGTCTTTTATATTTTTCACATAACTTTAGTACATTTCATTAGTAACTGTATAAAAATTTATCAAATAGGTTTATTTAAATGGATAATCAGATATTATTACTTTTTGATAAATTTATCCGTGAAATAATAGGTTGCTTTTTTACAGACGGCCTTGTTAGAAAGAAGCCAATTCAGAGGCAAAGTTCAGCCGACAGTAGTTTCCCGACGATTATTAATGTTGACGAGGATATGGTGATGGTATGATCTAAGGTGAACTTTCGCCAGTCGACTTCGCGATGAACGAAAGCTTACTCGTCGACAACAAAAACTCCTCGTCAACTTTTGGAGTTAATCTTCTTCCAGCGTAAAATGTTCATAGTTAAGTATGTAAAATGTAAACTTGATCAACTCGTCTTCATTCACCGACAGTCGAATATTCCGAGCACGCTGCAAGAAGAGAAAAAAAGATAGATATATCTACTTATAAATGTATACATAGCATCGGAGCGTACGACCTTTTTCAAATCTAATCTTCCTAGAATGCATTCCTCGTCGAAGACTGTCGTTCGCGTGTGAGCGCCACACCGCAAGTAAGTTTCAAAATGAAAGCCTTTCATTGGTGTGTCGCTTTGCCTACGTCTTTTCCAATTTTAAAGATCCGCCTTAAAATGAACTCATTACGACTCTTGTGACTCGACGATGTGAAAACTGTTCTTAAGAGACATAAGTAACACGAGGAAGAAATAAAAATGAATGATAAAGCGGATCGATAAAACGCGCCTAGAATCAAGAGATTGTGTGAGTGTGTGAGAATGATTGAAGAAGTAAATATACGACGAACCATGGTAGGTCTCCAGTTCTATTTTTTTAAAAAGAAAAATTACTCTTCTTGTTTTGGATAGGCGTTTCACATACTAGTTTTTCTTGTATAAAAAAGGAAAAAAGGAAGAGAAAGAACGATCGAAATAATGGACTCAAAGTTAAAACGAAGGTTTATGAAAAGATAAACGATAAACCAAAATATCTAGCGTGTACATAATTAATCTGTTACTATATATTGTTGCGGTTTTTTGCGAACGACGTTACCAAGATTTATATTTCTACAATTGATTTTTCGTCGATTAAGGACTAACCTAATTACGAAGCAATCGTATAGCTCTGCGAAACAATTTTTTAGCGCGCTATTTCCCGAAAATATCTTCCAATTCGTTCCCCCCTTGTGTAAAAAGAAACCCTTGCGCGCGCGTAAGCGTTTTTGTATATTTATTATATACGTTTTTTTAAGTATACCGTATATAGATGTAAGAGAGACCACTCGCAGGGCGCAGAACTGATTGATTTTTAAAATCATAATATGAAGAATTTCCATGCGTTCAAAATCCTTGCACAGAAATAAGAACAAGAAATAGGATTCGAAAAATTTAATAAGAATTAGTACGATATCTTCATCTTTTTAATTAAAATTATAATTTAACTAGTGTTAATATTTTTGTAAAATTTTTTATGAATTATGCATATATCAAATTCTATATTTTTTTTTATAGTTTAATAGAATTAACTAATACAAAAACTTAAAAAATAATTGTAATTTTTAAAATCATATCATAGTTTAACTTCCTAGTACCGTTTTATGTTATTTTAAATAAAAATACTATTCTTGAAATAATTTAAGTAAAATACTTTAAATTATTATAATACCAACTGCATTTTATTTATATGTAATGCAGTTCTCTATAATTTCACTCTTAATGAATATTTTTAATTTTCTTTCTGTTGTACAATTAGTTCACACCAAGTTTATTAATCGTCATTGCTACAGTAAAGATTACAAACTGTTTAAGCAATAATTTGTTTTTCTTATTCTTAATTTTGATTCCTATTTCTTATTCTTTTTTCATAAAGGTATCAAGTCGTTTTTCTTTTAGTTTCAATGTCTCATTAAATTTTTTTTTTAATTCTTTAATATGCATTTTGTCTTTGGTCTCATTAATTCCGACAACAATGATTAGGTGCGACATGCACGAAATGAAATAGTGAACAGAATTTTATATGAGTTTTTTCGCTATAATTAAAATTTTTGTCGGAAATTTATGTACAGCTTTTATTCCCTGCGAAAGCGATGATCAATCATAATAATGTAAAAAGATTCGCGCATTTTGTTACTATTAATCAATCGGTTGATTAATTAATGATTTAAGATTTTTAAAAGTTATAATGTTGCGATCAAAAAGGTACGTTCCTGTTTTACGCGTTTGTGTTACGACGGACATTAGTTGAACGACGCGAAGTTGAAATTTTTTAATTAAAATATAATTCATCGTGTATACTGTAAAAAGTTTAAAGTTAATGTTTTTAAGTCGTTTCGACAACTTTTTTTAGCGTTTGAAGGAGATGTGAGATTGATGGTTTTTTTAACGTTCGAGGATCCTCTTGTATTTTATTCGAGATGATCAGATTTCAAGGTTAAAGAATATTATTAGTCACGAAAGAGTCAGTATGATTACATGTGAGAAAATTACGACTTTTAGGGATCTTGTCTGTTTTTCTCTCGAGCTTATAGAGATTTTGTTATTTTTTTCTAAGGTATGAGTAAAAGTAACCATGACATCTAAGATCCTAAAAGTAAATATAAAAAAAGATTGGATTGAGCGAACGAAAATAAGAATGAAAAATCAAATCTTGCAAATAACACTCCCAAGTCCTTTGGTATGTACAAAAAAAAATGTGTAAAAAAGAGAGAAGTTCTATAATTTTTGAAAATAAAAATATCGATAATTTTGTTCGATGAAACTTTCAACGATGGACTTGGAGTTTGAACGTTTGCAAGGTCAAGGTTTGCAATCCAAACGAATATTAAGAAAATGTATTTAACGGATATAATAAGACATTTTTTATGAGCGAAGAAGCGAATGATCCGTTGCTAACTCAGACTTTAGACATGTTCGTCGTCATGCTGTAATTGTGCGTAAAAAATTTAAAGAAAAAAGTATATATTTAGAAAAATCGAACACTTACTAAAAAAAAAGTAAAATATAAACAGGACTGAGTTATTGTAAAATGGCGAAAGATATATCCTTGGCAACTGTTATTTTTTATTCAAAATTTTATCTCGCTATTTTTGATTTATAAAGGGTAAATTTTACGCATTTGAGGAATCTCTATGGCTCTTCCGCATGCTATCGTTTGTATAACGATTGTATATTAAAAGTGCATGTAATAATGAGCTGTAAAGCAATGGCAAAAAGACGATCAAAGGACTGCACGCCGTGCGGGGCGAACTTTTAAAGCAACAAATGTCTGTATATTTTTTTAAACATACTATGTGATATATATGCGTATAAATAAAACAAAAAAAAATTTGATTTTTCGGCACTTTTCAATTATTCAGTCAAACATCAAACGCATACGCTTCTGTCACTGACTTAGAAACAATCTCGTGTAAGAAAATCTTACATTCGCGTAGTACTTACCGATGTTATATTTTTATTTGGAAAAAAGTGAAAGCTTGAATTCCAATGTCCATTCACTGGAATGATATTGTGATTTTGTGGGTGCTGCGCGAGTCAATATTTTCTTAACGACAGATTTTCTAATAGAATAATATTAAGAGAATAATGTTCTGCGATTTTCAAGGTGCGAAGTGTCTCTGTTTACGTTGCCGTGGGGGATATTCGTGACGCGAAAGACGAGTGATAAAAAATATTACATTGTTAGGAAAGAGAGAAATCTTCATGACAATATTGAGTATGAAAAGCTCGCGAAAGATTACGATTCAGATTTCATTCTTGTGTAAAATTTGAATTATTTATCTAATTTATATTTTTGGATGCTGTTTACAAAAAATTTCAAACAATATTTTTATATCAAAATTTCTTTTAGTAAAATATTTAACTATTTATTTTTAAATAATTTAATATTATTTATTAATTAACACCAGTTTTTACGATTTCGTGCTGTTCTATTAATTTTGAAATAGAACACATTTTCTTAAATTATATAATTAAATAAAAAGATTTGATTTCTGAATCGTTATCAACGTTGTGCTTGTTTTCTATCATAAATGTGCTGAAACAAATATCAATCAGTTTTTGTTAATATAACGATTGAATTCTACTTTTATATTTTCGCGTTATTAAACAATGATATCCAGCCCAGTGTAATAACAGAAAGATTTCAAAAATATCATTAAACGGGAAAACATATAACAAATTGTTGTATCTGCCATTACCGTCGATAGACAGTCATAATAAGCTACCCATATGGAAAAAACAAGTTAGTAAATAGTAATAAACTAGACGAAACTGAAGCAAACCGTAAAAAACTGTAGAAAACTGTAAAAACCGGTTGGTTTTCGGACAATTTGCATGGTTAATTTCTACGGTTTCCTATGTTTTCGTACAGTTTCATACATTTAAGGTTTTACAGACAAATTTGAGAAAATTTATAAATCGTATGAAAACGTATAAAACCGTAGAAAAATTTAGAAAAATGTACAAAATCGTACAAGTTTTATCCGAAAACCAACAGCTTCCTACACTTTCCTACACTTTCCTACATTTTCCTACAATTTCTTACAATTTTCTACAATTTCCTACGGTTTTCTATAATTTCCTAGATTTATTATTTCCATACGGGTATTAATTTAAAGAATTTTTTTTTTAAGTATTTACGTTCGTTGCGTATATTATTCATCATATTCGCGACTTATATCTCATCCTCTTTCCAAAACTTCAAGCCACGTATAAAAAATCCAAGGAAACAAACTTTTTCTCCACTGAAACTAAAAAAGAAAGAAAAACACATACATATACACACAAAAACAGAAATCCAGTTTTTGCATGACTTTGCCATTAAGACCCTTTCACGCGACTCGCGTTTTCCAACGAGTTACCGTGTTTTCCCGACGTGTTATTTTTTTCATCACTGCTTTCTCTATTATATACGTACATGCATACACAGACGTGGGAAGCGGACCTTTGGAAACGAACGAGCGAGCGCGTGCGCACGGAAACAAGCTTGTGCTCCTGCGCGCTCGCTGAGTCGAGTGAGAGTCGAAAACAAGCACAGCGCGAGAGAGGAAAAACTACGCGACGCGTGAAAAAGAAATATGCGATATGTAAGAGAGAAAGAGAGAGAGAGAGAGAGCGCGAGAGAGAGCGAGAAAGAGAGAGTGAGAGAGAGAGAGAGAGAGAGAGAGAGAGAGAGAGCATTTTTCGCGCGAAAGGAGAGATGACGATGACGAGAGTGAAGCTGGGGGAGTGGATTCGCAGTGTCAAGGGTAATTTTGTGTCGTTGCTGGAGGGGATTGTCCTCGATTTTTTCTTTTTTTTTCGTTCTTGTATACAACTTTTCATTGCGCTCAATTAATTTATTGCATTCATTTACTGACGTTTAAATTTTTTGAAAGTTACTTACTGACTTGTTTGTTAATTAAAGATAATACGTACTCTTTTAACGAAAACAATAAGAAAAACGCTGTGAATAATCGACATAATATTTTAATATTAAATTATTTTTATATAATCCAATCAATGTACAAAATATTTTAATGAAAGAGACTGCATCGTGTCGTACAAATGTTATACTTAATTTTTGTACTATTGTTCCGATTAGCGTGTCTTTCACAGGCTTCTATATATGTTCGATTGAAAAAGTGTACGTAAAATAAGGCTATTTTAATTAATGAATATACATCAGTAAAACTACATATCTATCATTTAACGCTTTCAAGTTTATTATTTCACGTTAAAGTTGGCTATACTTTGATTTCGACACGAATCCACTGCCTCAGAGCGAGAACGTGTGTGAGTATATACAAAAGCGATCGACTTAGTAATCAATGAGAAAAAAAAATAAAATAAAAAATAAAGCAACGCTGTATATGCTCTTCCCGTTTGTGTCTTGGCATAAATCTAAGCATATATATATTATAAATATATACATAATATATTATACATATACATAAGATATATCCTTGTTATTTTTCTTCGGGAAGCGAGAAAACGAGAATGATCTGTGAACCTGTCCGAGAAATTTCGGGAAAAGCCGATCGAGTGAGAGTATAAGAAAACAGAGCGCGAGAGGAAGAGCAAGTTGTAAAATTGCGGGACGCGCGTTAATGACAAAAAAAATAATATAAAGTAAAATAAACAGAACTGGTGATAGAAAAAAAAAACAAGAGTGACTCCGCTGAAAATAAAGTAAAACAAAAAAAAATATCTTCCATTCGAGCTGCGTTATTAATAACTGCGTATAGTAGTCATCTGTGCGCGCGCGCTTCTTTCGTTCAATGAATATCCGTAGACACGTAAGCTTAATATTTGGGGCAAAGCTGCAAAAAAAAAAAAAAATAAATAAAATAAAATAAAATAAATAAATAAAAAAGTATACGCGCGAGCGGCAACGTGTATATATATAGACACACATATACATACATATTATGTAGAGCCGCCAACTCTTCGATTGTGTGTGCGTGCGTGCAATATCCGATCTTTTCCTTGCGCGTATCATATACACAAGCACTCGTGTATACACATAGACATACACACCTTCCTTCGCCCCCGCCACCTTCTTTGAGTCGTCTTCGTTATTATTATTATACATATAAGCGTCCGCTCGCTCGATTATTTTTTTTACTCCACTATATATCTCGACGACTGCGTGTGTACATTATATTGATATGATATATATATATATATACATATACTACTACGATCGATAAACATTATTTTTTAATGGATACATTTGTTGCATTTTTATAACGATCTTTTAATCTTCCATTAATTATTATTCCGTTGAGAGTTGGCGTACGATGTAGAGAGAGAGAGAGAGAGAGAGAGAGAGAGAGAGAGAGAGAGAAAGAGAGAGATAAAATAGGAGAGAAAGAGACGAATGCAGGGATACGCTATATTTCACTACTGCGGACGTTATTATATTATATGTTATATTTAAAAGCCACGTCATTCAGTTCGGGTTCAAGAACTTTTATTTAATAAGAGTATAAGAGAACGCGAGAAACCGCCTGACAATGAAAAAAAAGAGCGTAAATGCGAAAAACAAAAAATGATGTGCGTGAGTGCGAATGTTCTATCGCGATTGACTGTAATTTTATATAATATTTGTAAGGCAAAAAGAAATCTTATGTACAGCATACCTGATGTTAAATAATAAGTATCTACCTTATACCTATGAAAATGTTGTGACTTTTATTTGCATGCATTTTGGACAGTTTGTTTCTATTCTAAACAGAATCTATTTTGATCGAATTATTTATTAAATCATTCATTTATTGACATTATATTTAATAATTCTAATTCTTAATTTTTAGGAAAATAATTATGGATAGAAAATTTTAAATGATATTCATTAATTTGTGTGGTTGAATAGTTCATGTAATTACAATTTATTTTTATTCTGTTGACAGTTTTGCACTGTTTACATATAAAAACATTTATTACTCGTTTTGAACACCACCAATTTTACACATTAGCCAATATTTACCTACGATGCTCTATTATAACGTACGACTAGAAATTAGGTCGTTTGAGCAATTTCAAACTTGTTTACAGAGACAAATTTTGGCTATAGGTAGTAAATAAATTATGACGTTGCCATAAATCTAATATTGAATTAGTTATTAACATCGTAAGTCTATATATTAATAATGTGATACATTAATGGTTTCGGTGACAAAGATAAAAATTTTCGCATAATTTTTGCAAAATATAAAAGGAAGTGGAAATAGAAATAGCTATAGCGTAATTTGATAATTTGCATATAGATGGCCATATTTATCAACTCTATTTATAAAGTTGTATAAAGTGCGTAAATATCTATGCGTACCTTTTTATTTCATTTATTTTTTTATTTTTCCGTGATATAACGAAAGAGGAAGAAGAAAGATTAAAATTATAGCAGAGAATTATTGATCGATTAAAATTTGTTACCTTATTTTTCAATAGCAAAAAAATAACCATAAAAGTAAAACTTTATCTATATGATTTATCTTAATTAGCTGCTAAATATTAGCTGCTAAATATACCATATGGTTGGATTTATTTTCGTATTCGAATGTTGATGACAAAAAAAACCAACAGCTTAAAGGACGATCCACTCATGGATTATAAAATAAATTTTTCCTCTGTTCTACACGATTACAGCACCAGCCACGATTTGCCTACAAATCTCTGCTATATCGGTCATTGTGTACTTTTTCCACTGTTGCCGACCATTCGTACCGAGAATTCGCAACAAGTATCTGCGCTCACCACAGTTTTCCAGCTTCATCCAACGGCCGCTATTGTTTGTATACACTTTTCCCTATACACGCTGAGGTTTTGCGTGTAGAGCAACAAAATCGTTTCACTTTGTATTGAGAGAACTGAGTAGTAAGGAGTTTACACGAGCGAGAATAGCCGCTTCCGCGGTATTGGTTTAATTGGTAAATTATTGCGCGAGATCCGATTCCGACCGACAGGCCGGGAATTCAGACTCGCGGCTGCAGAGTTGGAAATGCGATGGGAAGTTTGTGTATAATTACGTGCCTGCATAGCCATGCTTTTTCCCAACAGATGTTTGAATTGCTTTGCCTGTACACAAACGAAGCAAATGGGTCGGAATCAAGCAGCAGTGCAAAGAAGTGAATTAGAATATTTTTCTTTTTTTAATTTTTAACGAAAGTATATTTGTTAGGTAAATATACAATGTGTTATTTCAACGTTGTTATACAATAATAAAGTACAGTTGAAAAAAAATTATATATTTAATAGTTGTAAATCATGTTTTATCAATTATATTTTTACTACAAATTTTGCAAAGCTGAGAAGAAAAACAAATTTTTCACGCCTGAAACGATTAAATTACTCCGTAGTTTTTAGCTTTTTAAATAAATATGGACGTCGACGCCATCGTTGAAATCTTATTTACGGATACAATGAATCGCACTAACAGACAAACTCATCACCCCGTGAAAAATTGGCTACAAGCGGCTTATTCATCAACGATCTTCATTCGATTTACAAAGTACCTATACCCTCTCGACAAAACGCTCTTTCCTCCACGACGATTCCCCGGCAAATCACTTTATATATACTCCCATCTCTCTCGTCCTCCCGCGTATCAAAGCTCTTCAGCCCCCTCGGCACACGACAAAGGAGAGAAAAAGAAACGATCAGGGCTGCGGACTCGGCGTAAAATAAGCCCTCCTTTGATTCATCGCCCGCGTTGTGTGTGTCATAAGGGCGTCGTCTCTTTGAGACGACTATCTACACGCCTACGTCGAAGAGAGAAAAAATCGCGCAGAAGAGAAGGAGCGCGAAAAAAATGACGGGAATTTTCCGTGCGGGAACGCGCTGGCCCCGTTCCTTGCGCGCGCCTGCCCTTGTTTTCCTTTTTTTGCCGGTTTTGGGGTAGGGGGGTCTGGAGTTTAGCGCTGAAAAATGTCGAGCTTTTTCAGAATGTGGGAGAGAAAGAGGGCGCGCGCTCTTTTTCGGGGAAGGTACATATAAGTGAGTGAATATTCGGAAAAAGTGGACGAAAGTGCGTAGGATTTAACGTGATGTTGGATTGTTTGAGGTTTAAAATGAGAGGTTTAACATATGGTTATATTATGATGTTTGTTAGTTGAATTTTGTAAAATATAGTGCGTCGAGTGACTTTTAAATTTTCGGTTTGTTTTTTGAGAAAAATTTTTGAATATGCTAAAGATTCAAGCCAAAGAATAAAAGTATTTTAGCGTAATACTTTAATAATACGAAATCTGGGAACAACAATCACAGGCATAAAGTTTGCGCGTGACTGTTGCTTGCTTATAAACGGAGGATGTTCGCGAAGCTTAAGAAAATTAAATTATTTGTATGGAATGAGATTTAGTTTATCATATATATTTTTAATATTTTTATGAAAATTTTGTCATTTATTTAGATTGAATAACGTAATGGTATTCGAAAAGTATAACCGAATGTAAATTGCAATAAATATATAATAACAATGACAGAATTTCTGGTGTAACATTTCATTCCTCAGTATTATACCGTTTCAAATTTATTAATTGTAACGTATTAAAGGTATTGTTAACTTTTAATCGGGTACTCTTCAATTACATTTAATATTGTTTAAATGTTGAATCAATTTGTATTTTCAATGCCTTGGTAAAAAATTAACTATATTTTTTGCAGGTACTGTTTTTATTAAATGGTAGTATTTTTAATAATCAATCAATATATATTGTAACAGTGATATTTTTATACCTTAAAGTATTACTTAATAGTTAAAATATCGAAGTTGTAACAATTGCTTTAAAAGTTTTATAAAAACAAACAAACGCTTCCCTTCATATATATCATTCCTCGACTTTTCCACGTATAATAAGTCTCTATTTAATCAACGCTACCACGAAAAGTACAACCAACATCCGCTACACACGAACAAAAATATACTTGATTAACTATATTCTACCGCCCAAGGTCGACAAAATCAAATCCCCGAATCACGAATTTTTTCAAACCGCCTCTCTCCATCTCTCCCCTCTGTACAACAATCGAACCTTTTTCAAATTCCTTCGCTTCACCCACCGAAAATTCCCGCTTTGTGTCGTCTCTCTCTCTCTTTCCACCAAAAATTCGTCCTCTCACCTCTCTGTACGCGCTCGCGCGCACTGCACGCGCGCGGCAATCCGAGCCCCGCGCTCTGGAATGCCGATCACGCGTCGTCGCACGCTTCTATTTCGCTGGCTGCGCTGCGCACGCTCTAATCGAGTCCAATTGAATTTTCAGTTAAAGTCGCGGCGCGTCGAGACAAGCGCTCGACTCGGGAGATTACACGGGTTGCGTCTTGATGCCCCGCGAGACGTGTGTGGGAGGCAAACGAGGATGTATGTTTGTCGTTAATCGAATGCATGCGCGAGACGCTAGGAGTGAGAGGGAGAAACCAGAGACGACGCGGTACCTGGTGCATGTGCGGCAGGTTGTAGGTAGGCGGAGGTCGGGCGATGAGATAACGCTGATTGTTGACGCACGTGTGATGCACTGCACGCGTATGTAGATGGTGCAGGGAGACTGAGACGGATAGTTTTGCGGGGACGTGAAGTTTGTTTGCCTGAGTAATAATTGTAAGGATTTTGAGAGAAACTTGTTGAAATAAAAGTGATACACTTAGTTAGGTTTGGATTCGAATTAGTAAATTTTTGTATTTGGAATCAATCCGAAAATATCCGAAATAAGGAGAAGAATATATACACGAATATAAATTCGTGTTCTAAGAGCTAAGTGAATATCCTGTCAATTTAATTCAGTTGTTTCGATCTAATTTCAAGAGTGATAATGTGAAACAAAAAAAATGTGACTGAAAGCTTTTTCACGTAGATCTATAATAATCTTCAATTGAGTTAAATTTTCATAACGGATGGGAAGTATTTTGCGTAATGAAATAATAGGGTTGCGTGAAATATTGGTATTCTTATTAATGAGATAATCTTTTTTTCATCTTATTAGAGCTACTCATTTTTAGAGTGCAAACTCATTGTATAAATAAAGTCTTTCTATCGAATAGCTGTTTAATCAGGGCAAATGTCATCCACTACTAATTCATCCGGTCATATTTAACGAAAAATTTATGAAAAAAGAAAATGATAAATGTGAAAAAGTTGCTCCGTGGAAAACTTCATTTTAAATCTTGAAAAGCAACAGCAACAGCGGTGCACCGGCTGTATGTATGTAGGTCGTGAGCTACTTAAATTTGAATCTTTGCTTTTTTTTCACGCGATATACACGGACTATTTTTCATATTTCAAAGTCAGAAAAATATCCGAGAATGCGATTGTCTACCCGTATATATATGTATATGCAAGCCGTGTGATGGATGTTCTCCCTTAAGGATTTGCGTGCTGCTCTCTTTATCTTCGTGAGTAGTTTGGGAATTTCGCAAACTAGGTCTGCGAGCTTACATAGGACTGGCAATTATGCCGAATAACACAACTTTCTCCGCTGATTCCGGAAACTCCCTGTAGCCATGCTGTTAATTTTTTTTTTCAGGTAGCCTGTCATCTGAAATCAAATCACTGTATTTATATACGAAAATGCTGAGTGTCCAATTGGCTATTACAGTAATTATTAATTCGTATTTTTAATTATACGATAATTTATACGTTGCGTTTTATCAGAAATTAAACGATTATTACAAGTTAAGCGAAAGCGTATGCAGTTTTCAACGAAATGCGCAATTCCATAAATGTCAGTCATCAGACTTTGTAATATGGC
Organism: Torymus flavipes; assembly: GCA_030522905.1. Lineage (NCBI taxonomy): Eukaryota > Metazoa > Arthropoda > Insecta > Hymenoptera > Torymidae > Torymus > Torymus flavipes. The sequence goes on along the minus strand of JAPYZO010002815.1, from coordinate 144 downwards.
TTTTTTTTTGTTTACAAAGCATGTCATTTTGCTAATGAGAGTGAAAAAACTCGTTGTAAAAATGGACGAAAGTCGTATAATCCATCAGCGAGGCAATCTCTTATTTTTAATTTTAACTTTATTATTATAGATTTATATATATAT
>JAPYZO010002814.1:0-15023 GCA_030522905.1 Torymus flavipes | reverse complement strand
TAAAGATACCAATTTTTTTTTAATGACAAAACATAATTATTTATTTATTTCAATGAGTGACAAAAACTATGTCAATAAACTGACAATTACTGATTGAAATTAAAATTGAGGAAAGGAAGGAAAAGCATAAAGCGCACTCGGCAATCTGGTTTTTCTTTTCCGAATTCGCGCCTTAACGTTAGCGCCGCGTGTATGAGCGGCCGTGCAAAGTACTATTGCCGGCCGGCGCTGTCGTGCGTGCGTTGTGCTGGCCAATGCTGTACGCTGCTGACAACACCTGTTTTAAATGTGTGTACTGTGTGTGTAAAATGTTTACGATGCAGTTCGAGTGCTCCAAGGAATGATAATTCTCATTTTATTCATTTTACCTTGTACCGTCTCGCCGCAAAAGTAAGGTTATAAAAGTTGTTTAGGTAGTGATATCGTTATTAGCTTTTGATATTTTCAAGTCTAACAATGCTATAATAATGGGAAAATATATGGTGCTATGAAAATGTGGCTTTTAAAAAGAAGTAAATTATGTAATCGAGCAGAAACTTGAAATTATTCAAAACTTAATGTGAAATCTTTAATGTTTATTATTTTAATTGTTAAATAAATTGTCTAATGTGGTTTCATATTTATACTTTTAATGTCTTCTGCAAAAATCTTTTATTGCTTATAATTTGAGGAAGCTTTAATTTTCACATTTGCATTGTTCAGCATGACAGAGCAGAATTTTCCACCTCTGCAAAATGACAGGATATTGAGGGCAGCAAGAGGTGAGCCCGTCGACAGAGTTCCAGTATGGATTATGAGGCAAGCTGGCAGGTACCTGCCAGAATTCAGAGAGTTACGCAAGCAGCATGACTTCTTCACAATATGCCAAACTCCATCGTTGGCCTGCGAAATAACTCTTCAGCCAATCAAGAGATTTCCTTTAGATGCCAGCATCATTTTTTCAGATATTCTTGTTATCCCACAAGCTATGGGAATTGAAGTGGAAATGAGGCCTGGTGTGGTAATGAAATAGAATTTGTAGGATTTATATTTAGAAATTTAAAAGAGTAAGTTATTATATTTTATTTTGTTTCTTTAAGGGCCCAGTCTTGCCAGAACCTATAGTGGACCCAACTCATTTCTCTAGATTTAAGAAGCCCGATGTTGAAAAGGATTTAGGATATGTAGGTCAAGCAATTACTCTAACAAGGCACAGTCTAAAAGGAAAAGTTCCACTTATTGGCTTCTCAGGAGCCCCTGTAAGATGATACATTAAAATATGTTTATAAATTACTACTATTTTTATCTAAAGTTTCATATTTTTAGTGGACCCTAATGGGTTACATGGTTCAAGGTGGTGGTAGTTCCACAATGGCGCAACCAAGAATTTGGCTTCACAAGTGGCCAGCAGAGTCACATACACTCTGTCAACTTATTACAGATGTTGTAGTTGATTATTTAGTAATGCAAGTTAAATATGGTGCTCAGGTTGTACAAATTATTTATGATAACTTGTAGAAAGATAAATGTGTCTAATAAAATGAATCTTAATTTTTACAGCTGTTACAAGTATTTGAAAGTCATGGTGACTTTTTAGATCACGAGAAGTTTAAGGAATATTCTTTCAAATATTTAAAAGAAATTAGTAAAAGAGTAAAAGCCAAATTAGATAGCCTGAACATTCCACAAGTGCCAATGGTATAGTAACAATAATTTTGATTATTATAAAGCTTTCATTATGATGACTATTTTACTGTATATTTTTTTGCAAGATCGCATTTCCTAAAGGAGCTACCTTGGATTCAATAGAGCTTCTTGCTAAAGAAGGTGGTTATGATGTGATAGGTTTAGATTGGACTGTTGATCCAGTTGAAGCTCGAAGAAGAGTAGGACCAAATATTACTTTGCAGGGTAACATGGATCCAACTGGCTTATATGCAAGCCCGGTAACTTTTTTTCATTTTTTATCACGTAAAGCAGATACAATTATTATTTCATTTAATTCATGCATTAATCTATTTTTTAAAATTCTCTACTAAATTCTCTATTAAAACTAAATCTTGTATTTATATAAAAAAATTGAACACCTTGATGTATTTTAAAAAAATTTATTTATTTTATTAATTAAATAATAAAATAATTTATTAATTACAGGAAAAAGTACGTCAGAGAGCTGAAAATATGGTGCGTCAATTCGGTAAAGATCGTTACATTGCTAATTTAGGTCATGGAATATTACCAGATGCACCAATTCCTTCAGTTGAATCATTCATTGAAGGCATTCATTCTGTGTGACAAACAGCTATATTGTGATTTTTTACAATTTACTTTGTATTTGATGTATTGTGACGTTTGTGAAACGTCAAATTGTTTTATACGAATTAGAAAATTATCTTAAAAATTAAAGAAGGTTTATTAAGTAATTTAAAACAAAAAAGAAATGCAAATTGTAATTGGGCATTTATTTGTTTTTTAAATTTTCATCCTCGATATAACAACTGTAGCCTTGGCATGTCAAACTATATATCATCTGCATGGGAAATTTATAGACTATTTTAAATCGCACGCTTAAAATATTCTATTTTTTCGCATAGTTCATGACCTAGTATCTAATTTGTGTTACGCGAATAAATTTCGTCTCTCCACAAAAATTGTTATCATCATACCCTCATTCGCTCCTTAACATGCTAATATAACCGCGATATCCTTTATACATGGCTTCCGAGTGACTTATCACAATATGTATACACTAGGGTTCCTTAAAGTCGTACTTGAATCGCGATTAAGATTTTGGACACGAGAAACGCTCCGTTCAATTGTAACGTACAGTTGTTACAATACAGTTTTTCGCTTAATTCATCTTCTTAATTCATACTTTCGAGATATTTTCTCATCTTAAGAGCTAAGTAAGAATAAACGTAAATCTAAATAGTAAATAGATATTATGCTACATTATTTACAAGCCAATTTTTCTCATACGATGTAACACACTCGCATTTATCATAATTAATACATAAATTATAGAAAACAAGAAAAAAAGAAAAGACGAAAGAACACTAAAACGTGCAAGAAATACGATATAACGATACAAACGTCAATCTTTTTTTTTCAAGATTCCAAAAAGAACTAACTCTTAGCCGAATCGAGAGATCTTAGGAATTGTGGAATGAATATGACGATTATAACAAGTAACGTTTTTATAAAAAAATAATTTCTTTAAATTACTCATTTGAGAATTTTTCTTTTCTTTTTTTTTTTACCAATTTTCATGGGCCGTAAAGATCCAATGGATCTTGAAATAACATTACAGGAAGTTCATCTTGCGACGATTTTTTAGCGTTATGACAAAGTTTCAATAAACTTTTTGATCGCAATCAATCACAATAATACTCTTATCTTGAAAATATTGGCCAAATAAATATTTTTCAAATTTTCCATCGATTTCAAAAATGTTATAATCCCAAATTTTGAATCTTACAAAATGTTCATTCATCCAGTAAATTCTTTCCTCCAAGCACCTCAAAGGTGTATATAATATTTTAAAAGTTTGGTATGATTTATTAGCGTCAACGAACTCTAATAAAACTAGACCCCATTGAAAAGTTGGTATGGAATAAGTAATTGACAAAATGTTAAATAATTCTTGCCAAACAAATTTATATCAGCACTTTTTTTTTTCTTTAAAATAATATATTCGCACTACCTCGAAACTTTCAATCCTTCGTCCCCTAGTTACACGTGAAAGTTTCATACTGCTAAACTTCATCTCAAAGCTCAGTTCTTTAGTACATGATTTAACGTTATTCAAATCTTATGAAATTATTCATTTTAACATAAGTTCGGTACTTCTTGCCCCCTGCGCAAGCGAAGATCGCGCTAAATACAACCCCGACTAAAACATAAATATCGTTACTCACAACGAACAAGAAAAAAAGAAGAAAACGACGAACCTTTCATATACACATCACTCGCTTCCCCTAATATCTCTGTCTTTCTCTCCGTGAAAGTCCGTGTCTTTTATTGAAACTTTTTAGCCTCTTTCGCAGATACATGAAACTTGCTTACACTGTACATCAACCGCTCAACGTCCTACCGTTTTGTTTGTCTGTTATTTATTTTTTTTGTTTCTTAATCTTAAATCTTAGAGGTACAAAATCTTGAAAGAGTGTCGCTGCTCTCCCCGTGGTCCCGCGCAACAAAACGTACACACCTTACACTTTGAACAACGCACTTTTAGCTTTTGGCACTATGTTCGTCTTCTTCCTCTTCCTCATTCGCTATTACTTCCTCCTCCTCCACTTCCTCCTCCATCTGTTCTTGGATATCGTGCTGCTCCTCTTCTTCTTCCTCTTCTTCTTGTACATGTTCCTGATCCTCGACCTCCTCCTGGGCGTGGCCGATCTCCATCGCGTATGTCTGGTGCTCCTCGTCATCCTCGTCGACCTGACTCGCGACGATGGCCTGGTAGTCCTCGAGGGCAAAGCCCGTACCGTCCTGGAACACGTATTGTGCCATGTCGTGCACGGAGTCGTCGTTCTCGAGATCGGCCATGTTGCGCTCGATGAGGATCTGATTGCCGTCCGCGTCATTGGCTAGCATTAAAACGGTACCGTTGAGATTGTGCATATCGTTCTCGTCAACCTCGACTAGTTCTGTCCCGTCTATGCCGTGATCAACGTTTTCATCGTCCTCTTCTTCTTCTACTTCCTGCACCTCCTGCTCGATGTGCTCTACTTCACATTCTTCTTCTTGCTCTTGTTCTTGTTCCTGTTCAAGTTCATGTTCTTGATCTTGTTCTACCTCCTCTTCCTCTTGCTCTTCTTCTACTTCTTGTTCCTCACCTTCCTCTTGTTCATCTTCAACTGTAATAAAAACAAAAAAATCTTTAGAGTGAAAAAATAATTTACAATTCTTTCTGTTCCTAATTCTCTATAAGAAACTGGAAATTTATTGAAAAAAGTTCCAAAATATTATACAAAGAATTTTTATTAGTTATAGTTTTGAAGAGTAAAATGTAAAATTAATATAAAGTTGAAACAAGTCATGTTAAAAGATATCGTGCAAAATCAAAAGAACCATTCAAAAGCAAAACAAGTTAAAATATATGAAAAAGATAATATTAGTTCAGAAAGTCATATAAGTGCATTAAAATAAATAAAGAATATAATCCTAATAAAATAAAACTTTCCTAACCTAACGACTCACAAAAAAAAAGAAGAATAAAACAAAGAGAGATGAAAAACTTACATCAACATATCAAAAAAGCATGCGCGTCAAACGTGCTTGCAACACTAAAACGCGTGCTTTTTATACGTAAGACAACAATGAATCACCTTCGTTGCTGCTGCGCGACGTATCGTCCGCATGGAAGGCGCTGTTGGGGTCGACGACCTGAGCCTGCCTGCGAATCACGTCCTCCTCGTCATCCTCATCCGAGTCTTCCTCTCCTTGTTCAGGCTCACTGCTATCGTCCTCACTCTCATCGCTCTTGTCCTTCTTACTAAGCGAGTCGCTGATTGTACGCGCTCGACTACCACCAAGTTCATCCTCATCCTGACTCTCGTGTTCGTCGCTTGGTGGGGCTTTGATGGCAACGGGTAGCATAGGACTGAGTGCTGGCGGACCCTCGTCATCGGAATAGTTGACGAGCATGGGCTCCTTGTGGGGCGTCTGCTCGTAGCGGTTCTCGATCTCGCGCTGTTGCTGCTGGCGCTGCTTCTTCAGGTACTCATCGTGGTTCTCTTCCTCGGACTCAGACATGCCCTCGTAGCGCGCTTTATCCTCCATGTCCTCATCATCTTCCTCCTCCTCCTCGTCTTCCTCGCCGAGGCTCATGGTCTCGTTTTCCTCTAGCATCTGACGCTGTTGGACTGTCGCGGTATTCACGGGGACAGGTTGAGGTTCTTCCGCGTTACCGGAATCCTTGCTGTTACTGCTGTCTTCCTCGATGTTTCGGGACCTGCCATCCTCTTCATCGTCATCGCTGTTGTCATCATCGTCACTGGAGCTGTCAGTATTGCTATTACTGCTACTGTTATCAGAATCGTTAGATTTGTCCGAGCTACTGTCTCCCGAGTTATCTTCATCAGACTCGTAGTCATTCTCCTCGGGTTCTTCCTCGTCTCCAATAAGGCTTCCCTTCTCCTCGTTCTCCTGCTTGATAGGCTGTACTTCGGCATCAACACCTTGGCCTTCCTCCCTCGCGCCCATGCACGTGGCAATGTGCTCCTTCAGCTTGTCTTCGTTTTCAAAGCTCCTGTTACATCTCGAGCACATATTGTTGGTCTTGCAGTTAATGTGTATACTCATGTGCAACAGCAGTTTGCTGCGGGCGTTATGATACCTTCCGCAGATCTTACACGTGAAGTTGTTGCCTGTCGTACTGAGAATCGATGGGTGGATGTTCGTCAGATGCTCCGCCAAGTCGTCATACGTGGCGCAGAGTTTCAGACACACACCGCAGGTAACAGCAGCCTCGGATCTGTGGAAGCGGATCAGATGCTGCCATAGATGCTTCTTCGCGGGCCACTGTTTGCCGCACACCTCGCACGTGCATTCAGTATTTGTCGACTCATCATAAACCTTACGCGAGTCCTTCCTCGAGTACTTGGACGACTTAGAAGAATGCCCACCTAATGGCATGAGGCTCGGTACAGGCTTTTGCCCCGACAACTGCATGTTAATATCCTCAAAGAGATTGAAATCGGGGATATTCAAGTTTGTCTCGCAGACGATGGGTTCGGGCTCCTCGCGCTTGATCTGGTTATTGTTCTTCAGATGTGCCTCAAGAATCGACGTCGTGGGTGGCATAGTCTTACGCGTGCACTGGCTCACATGGTCCTGATACAGGGGTTTAGTGCAGAACTGCTTCTGACAATTCTTGCACTCATAGTTTTCTCTTTCTCGTGTCTTCTTCTTCGACTTGTTCGACATCTCCAGCTTCATGCGCTTGAATATCCTCTGGGGATCTGTGTTGTGTACGTTGCGATAATGTGAGGACAACAGCTCCTCGTTCAGGAACATCTCCGGGCAGATCTCGCAGTCGTACGTGTCGGTAGAGCGCCGCCTCTTCGAATCATTCGAGTTACCATGATCATCGTCAAAGGGATCTTCGTCAAAGTCGAGCTCCTCAGGCTCTTCTTTAACAACAACCTCTAATGGGCCGAGATCGTAATCGTCCATCTTATTACCAGCTACCTCGAGCCTGTACTGGAACGCGTCGAGCTGATCTTTAGGAATGTTGTGAATATGCTCGTAATGGTAACGGAGATCCTCGTCGGAGGTGAATACGGCTAGACACTGCTTGCACGTGCGGAACACCTTGCCGTGGCACTTTTTCGTGTGGTCGAACGCCTTCCACTTGGAGGCATACTGTTTGCCGCATACCTGGCACGTGTTTGGCTTGAGTAAGACACTATCGTGGACGTCCTCAACGTGTCGCTTAAGATCCTTGGGGTCTTTCATGGGAATCAAACAAACGCCGCATGAGACGCCGATCTCATTCCTGTGCAAGCTGAGGATATGCATCTTGAGTTTCAGTTTATTCTCGACGGTGTCACCACAGAAGTCGCAGACATTCGGGCTGCCGTGGTGTTTGTGGTCTTTACGATGGGATTCAAGATCTTCTTTCGTCCTGAACAATTTCCGGCAGTTCTCGAGTTCACACGTCAGATCCGGATGGTGCATGTGATGCATGCGGTTGTGCGTCATGATTCCAAGTTTTGACGTGACTGTCTGCTTACACAGGTGACACTGATAGGATGTGTGATGATTCTCTATGTGCTTCTGTAAACTCGCTCGGTCCTTGAAGATCCGCTCGCAAGCTCTGCATCGAGTCAGCAACGCGCCCGGATCCTTTCTATAATTCTGACAACCCTTCATGTGTCTTCTAAGCAGGTACCTCTTGTGGAACGACTTATTACACTTCTCACAGAAGTGCAATCCGTCCTCCTCAATTGCTGCCGCAGCTGCAGCCGCGCTGTACGTACTGCTCTTGTAGTTAGCCACATCGCGCTCGATTTTGACCTCGGGCTCGTACCGGTGGATCTTGGCAATGTGTGCAGCCAGATGTTCTTTCGATGCGCTCGTCTTTAGACAGTACTTGCAGGTAACATCCTCGTGGCCCTTGTGTACACGGTTTACGTGCTTCCAGAGGTGTGAGGTGCGACCGTAACACTTGTTGCACAAATCGCAAGGAAAGAGGTTGTGCGCCATACGACGATGATTGCACAGGTCCTCGAGGCAGGGGAACTTGAGATCACCGCACATGTCACAACTGAGGTCGTTCGGCGATGGCTCCATCGATTGTGGCACGCCGTTGTCCAGTTGTAGTGGCACTGGGAGACCTTGAACGAAAAAAAAGGTAGGTAAGCATATATGTTTTTATTTATATTAAAAGTAAAAGGGGAAATTAAAAAACAGTTAATATTTACTTCGAAAAAATATCGCACTAATGTTTTATAAATTAAGAAAATAATTATTCGATATCAATATGAATTAGTTAATATATGACATATTAATTTTCGAAAAATCGTTTATTAATTGTTTATAAAATATTGCATAGTACTTTAATAAAAAACGCGGACCTCGTCATGTTTACCTGCCACGAGTTCTCGTCGTGCTAAACTTGATAAATTGCGTTAAGATAATCGATAGCGACTAGCGCGAAACTGTGTCTTTGCTCTAGATACTTTAAAAACACTCTTCCTTTGTCAATTTAACACTCTTTCGACTCGCAACAATATCCACCCACAAAAACTAAACAAAAACACAACACATAGTAAAAAAAAAAGTAGTCGATAGCTACCATTCTCACCAGGAATGTCGCCTGTGGAGGCGTCATTGATAATCAGACTGCTATTCGTCGCCGCTGGGTTATAGGGTTCTCCATCCAATCCGTGAATCTTTCTGTGCCTCGACATCTTGCTCTTGTTTGAGTATGGCCTACCGCAGATGTCGCAGCTAAAGTCGCCGTTGGTCAGTGGCCAATGCTTTAGCTTGACGTGCTGACTAAGCTGCAGTACATCAGGGAAGACCTTGAGGCAAACGCCACAGATAAGCGGCACAGTGTCCGCGTGTACGCCCATCACGTGTTTCCAGTAGTCGACGCGGCTACCCCACAGCTTGCCGCAGATCTCGCAGGTGTTGGGCGAGCTACCCTGCAACTGATGGTGCTGCCCGTGCTCGTTGCGGAGGGCTTTCGTCGCGAAGATCTTGGCGCAATCGTCACGCTCGCACTACCGAATTAAAATAGTTAATTATTAAAAAAAATAAAAATGCAAGAGAGGATGTATTTTTCAATTTTATGAAAGAATAAATAATTCTTCATCTTTGTTTAACAGTAAAATAGCAATTTCAGAATAATGTAAGAAGCATATGATTCCGATTAAAAGTTATAGACAGTGATTTGAATTGAAATATAAAAAGAAACTTACCCTAATAGACGCTTCATTGTTGTGCATACTGCTGACGTGCAGCCAACGTTCCCATTTGCTAGGATGCGAGCTTCCGCACAGCTCGCAGATAAAGAACAGATGATACTGCGCTCTACTATGCGTACCGTTTTGTCCGGGTTGACCACCATTGGGTCCGAATTCACCCACCGGAACCATCTGTTCGGTTTTGTGAGCATTTCTCTGATGACGAATGAGGTGATCCTCGCTGGGGAAGGACTTATAGCAGATATAACAATCGACCTTCTCGCTGTCGTCGTCGCAGTCCATGATCAGGCCGTCGTTGCCAGTTTCGTTGCTGTTGATATTATCACCGTAATAGTTTGTATTGAGCTGAACGAAACTCGCCGGGTCGTAGCCAGGGTCGATGTTGTGAATGGAGACGTGGGTTATGAGCTTCTTGCGAGAGTCGTGCTGTCGGCCGCATACCGTACAGCTGTACCTTCTCTGCTCGGACATGAGGAGTTTCGCGCCTCCGTGGTACATAGCGACGTGACTGAGAAGTTGCGTATTGTCCGCGCAGATTTTCAAACAAATTCCGCAAGCGAAAGCTGCGTATTCTTTGTGGGTGGCACGTATGTGGAGCCAGAGCGAGGCTCGATCGTTGAAGTCGCGCGTGCAAATTTCGCAAACGAAGACTGTCTCCACCTCGAGCATGTTGTCGTTTCCGTTCTCATGCTCCTCTTCCTCATCATTATCCATGTTCTGCAAAGTTACAATACATATTTAATATTTCATTTCTATTTAAATAGCAGCCGACTAAATAAAACTATCATTCAAAACTAAAACTTACATCGGTAGAAAATGGCGACATGGAATTATCTTTGGTAATGTTCTGCTCCTCTTTGATGAGTGGTGTTTGCATGTTGCTCTCCTGCACGGACTTTTTCAGACACTTGTCGCTCTCGATCAAGGGCGTCGGGTCTACACCGTGCGACGCGACTATATGCCTGCTCAAGGACGACTTTAGACTGAAATCTTTCTGGCATAGAATACAAATGAAAGGCTTCTCGGCATCGTGAATTTTCTCGTGCTGCCTGAGCTCGTCAACGGTACCGAAATTCAAGGGACAGGCCTCGCAGTACCATCTCTTGTTTTCTGGTTCAATCGTATCTGTAATAACGTTTAATTTTGTGTTTAAAAACTCGCTAAACAATGGAAATAAAACGTAATGAGACCTTGGTTGTAATATTTACCTTTGTGTGCCATATTGGCTTGTTTCTTCTGTTTGCTCAACATTTTCTGTCTCTCCTCGTATTCCTTCTTTGCACTGTCGCCCTTTATCAGAGCCTGCTTCAGAATAGTCAACTGAGGATTTTTGGCAAGTTTCGCTTCAGCGCTCTTGTAATCTTTGTTCTCATAATCTGAATCTACGCTAGACATATCCGATGTACCCGGTTCCAGAGCATTTTTAAGTTTCGCTGCAATAAAAAAAATATATCAACCATCACATACGCCATTCACCTTTAGATAATATAAATCTCCAATCACATCGTAGCAAAAAAAAAATTCTCTGAAAATCTTTATCCAATTATTCTGGCCCCAATTTTCAACGAATTTCAATCACAAGTGCAACGGTTCTTTTAATGAAAAAGCACTTACACTTATATCTCTGAGCCCCTTTCTTACCGAAGTTCTGGGCATTAAAACTGTTGTTGGCGAGCTGCTGTTGGTGCTCTTTACGCTGCTGCATGCCGTGGCACGCTTTCGCGTGTTTGTTGAGATCTGTGACGTTCGTGTACATCTTGGGACAGGTCTTGCACTGGAAGCGCGACTCGGGTTGCACATAGGACACCGGCATTTCCGTAGGTGGCGGCATGCCCGCGTGCCGCGACTTTATGTGCTCCTCGAGGTTCGTGCGCGTCGAGTAGATGCGGGAACAGTAGCCGCACGTCACTGCAGGATGGCCCCTGAAATTAAAGATCGAACGGTCAATTAGCATTCAAATAATAATCATACACGTTTACATCTCATGATTTTTAAACCAGCTCTCGTACCTATGCGTCGTGGACACGTGTCCCCATCGATGCTTGGCGGTCGAGTACGACTTGTTGCACAGATCGCACTGGTACGGCCTTTTGTAGGACGTGTGATCGTCCGTGATTACCTTCTCGCCAATGACATCGCCGGCGCCTACGTGTATGCGCGCGTGCAGCGACAGATGGCCTTTTGAGCTGAAGGCTTTGTTACAGAGTGAACAGACGTAGACCTCGTGTTGCTCGTTACGGTGCTGGAACACACCGGTGTCGTGCTGTGGCAGAGGCTGAGGTAACGCGTGGGTATCCTCTTCCGAGACCACGGCGCTCATCTCGAGGAAGTCGCTCGGGTTCATCTCCATGTCCATCTCGTAATCGTCCGACTTGCGGTCGTCCTGGTCGCCCATACCCGCTGTGAAGAAAAGGTCTTTGGTTAAAATTGCGGTTGATGAAAGAGAAGTTGTACGAGCTGGCATGAAATTTCTCGTTGTTGCGTGAAGTAGCGTGGGTACTTGGTTTTTTTTTCTCTTTTTCAACTTTGGTTTAAGGACAAGCACGTGAAATGTTTATACTGTAATTATATTATATAGTTTTCTGACCGCTTTATCCCACACGAGGATTGGGCGCAGGAAGAACCGGTAGAACCAGATTTCTTTTATGGTTTTTTGGCCAGAGTACTGATAAAAATATTTGAAATATTGAGCAATAAAAGAGTATACAAATATTTCGTCAACCTTTTTATGTAAAATATTTAATAAAATCAAAGCCCATTTTTTAATTTTAAGAAACTACATCTCAATATTAAAATACTTAAATATTATTTTATTACTTGCAGAATATTTTACAACCTCTCATCTACAAACCACACAATTCCATATATCCTTACCTTCATCGTTACTGTGTCGCTCGCTGTCGCGGCCCTCGGGCTCGTGCTCGCCATCCGACCTGAGCCGTGGCGGCGTTCCGAGGGCCGCATTTGGATTGACGACTGGTGCCTCGGGTATCATTATCGCCGTTGGCGTGACGATGCCTTTTTCCTGCTTCTGCTGCTTCAGCAGCTCCATGCGTAGCTCCGAGTACGGCTCCTCCGACACCTCGATCTCCTCCTGCTTTATCGTCGGCTTCTTCTACAGGGAAGAGGATATTATTATATTGTATTATGTGTGTTTAGCTTGTTTCGGTGTAAGTGAAGTGTGAACTTAAATATTGACTTACTCGGAGCTTCTGTTAAACGATAACAATTTTTTGGTTTCTACAAAACTTTAATGCTCTTTTACTATATAAATTATACGGATATCGATATATCTTTCCCACGCGTCGTTTAAAACCAATCAAACAATTAAAAATTCTACTTCAATAACGATCGACATTCGCAGCATATGGCTCGGACTTTAGCAACATAAAGCTCGAGAGAGAGAGCTATCGTGCTACGTCGTCCGGCTGAAAAACAAATCGCATCCGCGCGCTTGGGCGCAGGCAACTCACCTCTTCCGGTGGCAGACATCTCTCCAGCATGGATACCGCGTTGACGCAGGCCGTCCTGAAGTCGTAGAAGTTCTCCAGATTGTACATACATCTGTAGCAAAGGCATTTCGGCAGTCTGTCATCTTCGGCTATCTGTAACACACAAAATAAAGAAACCATTAATAAAGCCATTCTTCCGTGAAATAATTGTTATTTTCTCTTATGGATAGTTAGCATGAAATTTTACGGTCTATCACGTTATCACAGCTCGAGAGCGGTCGATAAATGTTTTACAGGGCATCGTAGAGTCCACGCAGAGAGGAAAATGTAAAATATTCACTATATACGCTACGTTGGAAATTCGATTTTGCTTTTATCATAAACGAAGCTTTCTCGATACAAAAAAAAAGGTAAATATTTGCACGAGTATATATCTCTTAGGAGAAACAAAATTACATCGAATTTTTTTTCCAGCAGGTAGGGAAAGCAATTTTTGCCTGGAGCTAGCGACCGTATATATCGAAAATGACGATAAAATTGCTGTGGTCGTGTACACACCACACGCGCGTGGGTTTCCACTTCCGTAACCAGATATATTAACGATGGGACTCGTGTTTTTTTTTAAACATCCGCTGTTAATCTCAATTGATACGCGATTATACTTACACGGCAATTTAATCTATCGAACGTGTGCGTACCTCTATATACGCGTATAGCACTCCAATCAATCATCACATCCACTTGCGCAATACCCCCCGTAACCGCATGTAACAAGGCAACAAAATAATCAATTTGCTCAATCACCGAAACTCCGACAATATATAAGTACACCCTCCTCCGGTTACAACAAATTAATTACTCTTCTTACATATTATAGTGCTGCGACTAAATTGAAAACAAAAACCAAACGAAGAAGCACGCGTATTATATATCTCTTTCCTACCCCACCCACGCAGAGAGAAGCAGCAGTAGCAAACAAAACAAAACAAAGGAGTCATCGGCCGTAAGAGTATAACGAGCCGCCCTCCTCCCCCTCCATGCATCTTCTCTCTCTCTCCCTCGACACAATACCCTCAGAGCACAACGAGCCAAGCTTACATATACGTACCTACGCGCAAAATCGGAATCACGTGTGCGCGCGCGCGCGGACCGATCATAATAGTACTACGCGCTCTCTCTCTCTCTCTCTCGCTCGCTCGTCCATTGATCTAAAGAGCGCGCGCTGCACGGCGACGACGGCGGCGCTGGATCGGAGAAAGTAAACGCGAGCGAGCGAGCGAGCAAGCGTGGACTATATAGATACGCGCGTGCATATGGGTCAAGGTGCGCGCGTGCGAATATGTGTGTGTGTGTGTGTGTGTGTGAGCGAAGAGAGTTTGTTGCGCCGGGGTTACGCGGGGGTCAGTCAAGTCGTCGCGCATATAGTTGGGGTATGTATAGAAGGGGGCTGATAGGGTTGCAGGCGGGTGAGGTGATGGGTCGGCGCTTGTAAGTGTGGTTGATGGGGTGATAGAAGGGAATCATCATCCGGTAATGTGCTTTCTTATATTAGAGTTTGTTTGTTATTGTATGATGTTTCTATACGCGCTGGAGAAATGAATATTCCGAAAAAAACGTGTATTTTTCATTTATTTCTGCTCCAAAACTCCAAAATTTATATATATATATATATATATACATGCGTTATATTCCACTCGATTGAAAACGTGCCTAGAGGAACAAACAAAAAATAACAATCGAATCAACTATTTCTATTTCCAAATAAATTTGATATCGTTCTGACAGCAGATTCAATCTGTATATAGAATATTTCAGCCTTCCACTCCAGAATATTTCAGCCTTCCACTCCATCAAATCAATTAAACATTCACATCCATCAATATCACACACATCCTCGACCTACAGTTCATCCAACAAACTTCACTCCCCACCGCATATTACGCATCATTTCGAAAACCTTCGTTTCCCCTTCGCAACAACCCCCGTGCGCAAAAAACCTTATATATACCACCACCGGCTTTCGCTATACCCGTTACATAAACCCTCTCCTCTCGAGCGGCCATCCCGGGGCTGCTGCTACTCGCGCCAGGTGCGCAGCGCGCCGCGCACGCCGGGGCTCCGGCCGGGTACCCGGTACACACACACACACACA
>JAPYZO010002813.1:0-13928 GCA_030522905.1 Torymus flavipes | reverse complement strand
CGAAAAAATGTTGTGTGGTAGGTGTGCCCCAACAAAAATTTATTTAACTTTTTCGACCCCATTTTTGGGTATAAATCCGTAGAATTGCACATATATATACACGCATGTTTACTCTGAATATGAAATATTATTGAAAATAAATCGAACATGTCAATGAATATTGGACATTTTCACATTATCAAATGATTAAGAGTACCATATATATTCAATTTCTTTGTATATTGCTGAAAGACAATTTTTTGAATGTTTAAATTATGTTGCAGCAATTCTATTTAATAATAACAGCAAGCAAAAGTTTTTTTTATGAACCATTCAATACAAAGTATAGAAATACTTTTTTTGAAGTAAAAACGTTTATCCAACTATATACGATACCAAATAAATCTCCACTATATAACACGTCGATTCATTTCGGTCCACAGAGCGCCGGCGAGCCAGCCGCCGCAGCAGCCTCCGCAGGCTCCATCGACCAGCATCACCTGCAGCACAGCCGTTTCTCAGACGCAGCGTCCAGCAGTGAGCCGTCGAGCCTCGTACCGGAGAGCCTATCGTCGGCCTCAAGCTTCCAGAGCCTCGCCTCGACCCTTAGCTCCAAGTCGAGCAGCGGCATCTGCGTTGACTCGGCGCCCGGCAGTCCCGACAAGACCAACTGCTTCGACCAGTCCTACGTCAACGTCGATATACCCGACCTCGACGACCTCATATCCGCCTGCGCTAACATCAATCTCAACTCCACCGCCGTCGTCAGCGTTGGTAATGCAGTAGTTGCAGCCGACAACGAGGAAGACGAGAGGAATAGTACGCCGGACAGTAGCGCCGACTGCAGCCAGGACCAGACCTTCGCTTCCGCGGCCGACGACACAATCGCCGACCAGACACAGATCATAGCCAACACTTTTACCGAGGAGAGCGTACTTCAGACCTTCCAGACTTGTCCTGCTTTGGAGGTGAGTCTTGCTTAATGTTACAGTTATACATGATACTTATTTGATTTTTAAATGCACAATTAAAATGATAATAAAATAGTCGGATTTAACAATTGTATTTGTTCAAAAATATTTTAGAAACGACACATTAAAAAGCGTCGCAATAACAAGTAAACTATAATGAACCGAAATAGTTTATTTTTCTGTGTCAATTCATGCAAGTTTAATTCGTAACTTGCTGCACTGCGATAAAAGTTAGAAATTTGCTCGAAAATGAACTATATAACTTTCCGTCGCTTAAATGAACATCATTCATCATATTAAAAAATCTCTTAGTTATAACACTGGATTTCATTTTATTATCCGAATAAAAACACTTTTGAAAGTATTAAATACCACACTTGTAAAGAACTACAATTTCAAACTTAGACAAATAAAAAAAAATCATTCCAGGCAGCACAAATCTCGACAGTCTCATCATCAATAATAACAACAACTGCGGTCTTCAAGGCGCCCTTGCCAGTAGTCGACCAGTCCTCGTCCGTGATTCCCTACCTCTCCTTCGAGGAGAGTGTACTGCGTACCCACCAGAACGACACCGAGGAAGCGAGCGAGTTCAAGAGTGCGCTCACCTCGTTCCACCTTCCGCCCGTTGCTTCGCCATCCCGACAGCGCCAGAGCTACAGTCCCACGCCCTGCGTGGAAATCGACGTGAGAACTCACATCAACGAGGTCGTCGCTGTACAGACTACTCAAGCTGCCGATTTGCCAACAAACGGTTAGTTGCACTGGATATAGTAAAAGGCGCGCGCATGTCGTGAGAGTAAGGCTTAGAGTCTTATTTATGTAATTTGTACCGGCTAATGCGCAGCAAAAATAATTGTGCTATTTTTTTTTTAAGAATACAATGAGACCGATAATATTTATAATTTTAGTGATTTCTAATGATTGCTGTTATTATGTTTAATATGATACGTATTAAAAAAAAAGAATTTTTAAATAATTTAGAAAATGCATAAATTTTTGAGTTACATACTGAATTCACTCAAATGTGTCAGTTAACGAAAACAATTAATTAAATATATTATTCTAACATTAGTTGTTTTTTTCAGAAGAGAAGGAACAGCAGAATGTATCAGAGCTAGACTCAACCAATACTACTTTTGAAGAAGCTCAGCCACTGAATTCCACTGCTGTTCTGAATACCGAGCTCCAAGTTGAACAGTTGAATGTACCTGTTGCTAAGACACCGGAGAAGACAATAGATGTTTCGCCTACTTCGTCTTTATTTATCGAAAATTTGAGCAATACTGAAGTAAACAATCAAAGAGACACTAATACACCGAAACCAGAAGAAATTGAAAATCCCGTAAATAATAAAGTTGGTGCTAAGGAAGCCAATGATTTAAGTACGCAAGAGGAAGTTGTAAAAGAAGAAAGTATTTTAAATAAAACTGAAGTTGTTGTACCAGAGACAAATATTTTGAATGTAACTCAAGATATTGTACAAGACAAAAAAACTTTAGACGAAACACGAGACATTGTACAGGAAGATACTTATGCTCTACAGAAACTAAACGATTTAAATATAACTCAAGATATCTTAAAAGAGGCTATTGCTCTCGAGAAAACTCAAGAAATAGTAAAAGAAACTATTGCTCTTGATAGAACTCAAGAAATCGTAAAAGAGAATGTTGCTCTTGAGAAAACTCAAGAAATAGTAAAAGAAACTACAGCTCTTGATAGAAGTCAAGAAATCGTAAAAGAGGCTGTTGCTTTGAATAGGACTCAAGAAATAGTAAATAAAGAAGAGATCTCTTTAAATACAACGGTAGATATTGTACATGATAATAAAAATAATCTAAATAAAACTCAAGAATTAACGAATCCAAGCAAGAACGAAGTTATTATTGTAAAAGAAAATCAATTGAACAAAAGCGAAGTAATTGATACAAATAAATTAAATGAAACAGACGATCTTGTACAAAATAAAACTCAACCTATAATTAATGTAGATACACTACCTGAGAAAAAAGAAGAAAATCTAAAATACGATAAAGAGGAGCCAAATTTAAAATTAAATGCGCACATAAGAGAAGAGCAAAAAAATAATTTAGTTGATAATCCTATTAAAAGTAAAATAAACGTAAAAAAAGACCACGAATTATTTGCTTCAAATCATTGTGAAACGTTCAATACGGAATACTCACAAATTCCCAACATAGTAAAAACTGAAGTAATAGCTTCTACGCCAATACCTCTTAAGAGTTTCAATAAGAGTGATACTTCAAAATCTGCGAAGAGTAAAAGCGCATTATTTACCGAAGTGAAATCTCCAAAAGTACAGAGCCCACAAGTGCACAAACAAAGTGTAAACGTTCCGATTAAACTTGAAAAAGAAGCACCATCAAAAGTCAATTTTGATGAAACTTTAGCGATAAACAAGACTTTAGAAAAATCTGCACTAAATGCTACAGAGATTGTACTCAAGGATGTGCCACATGAAAAGTCTATAAACTTATTAACTCAACAAGAACGTGAATACGAGGCCTTCAAGCCGCAACAACAAAGTACAACTTTACCTTTCCCCTCTGACTGTGATTTCCGAGTGCTTCAAGAGGCAGCGTTGTCCGTCGCAAAGGACATTGACGCTTCATTAGAAAAAATTGAAGAGAGTGAACAATTTGTTTCAGCAACTGCAGAATGTAAGTTTATAATAAAATTTATTATATCAATATTTACAAAAGACATGAATAAAATGGGGGTTACTATATCTATATACACAAGAAACACCAAGAGATGTATGTAGACATAATAATGCAAGTTATTCTTATTTTTTGTATTTGCCCTATTCTGGTGCTACCTCCTTTCTAATTCATAAATTACCTTTAATATCGAACTTCGAGATATATATTGCAAAATATCACAACGAAATTAATTATCAATTATTTCTTACAGTGTTTGGTGATCCATTAGACTTTGATTTTCTAAATCAGCTAGGATCACAAAATAATAGACGTGCTGAGAGATATGATTCATTGTATATGAAGTTTGACCCGTTAGCTCAAAGACTAAGCATGTTGCCTCAAAAGAATCTCCCCAATACTCCTCCAGTCAATGAGGAGGAAGACAAACAGACTAAAACAGATACACCTTTAAGTGACCTAGGAACACCAAAGAAAAATCCAGCAATAGCAGCTATTGACAGATTACTTTTTTATAGCCCATGTACCCCTTCGTCAACAGAAAGTGAAGTAGCAGAAGCTAAACAAAAGAAGGTAATTTCAAATATTATTTATATACTCTAGGAATCTTGCAACCTGTGGCGAAATCTTAAAGCTTTTCTGAGATTCGATAGTAAAGTATATCTATATACTACGTAGATATAAATATACTGAATATATTAACGGAGGACAAAATTAAAACCAAAATTAGTTACGAATGAAATAAAAATTTATTTACATCCTAATTATTAAGAAAAAAAATAAGATTTTTGATACACTTTTCCGTAAAATCGAATTTTTAGTATATCAAAAAATAATGTTCGCCATTTATCCGTAAGATTTCATGCTCTCATGCGCTGCGCTCACTACTTGGTTCATGAAATCGCATCTTACCAACTAGTGATGAAAAATATTATTTTGATTTTTTTAAATATATCGTAATAAAAAACGATCTTTTCTATACTAGGAGGAACCAGAAAAACAGGAACCACAATCAATCCCTGTTGTTGACGAAAAAATGGCGAAAGAATTAGAAATAGTAAGGTCAACGGTTCTCCAACTCGAAGGAGAGCTTGAGAAACAAAGAAAAGAATACAAAGAACAGTTGGAAAGACAAAAAACAGTCTTTGATGATAAAATAAGTCACGTGCAGACAAAATACAGTCAAATGCAGTCACATTTATCACAAGAAATTAAATGCAAAGACCAAATGACGTAAGTTTATAATTTTTGTATATAATGAAAATAGTTGTTTCTATTGATTACTTTTGTGAACAGTAACACTGTATTTTTTTTTTTTTATTTCTTTTCTTAATAGGGTGGTAGTAGAAGAGTACGAAAAGTCAATAAGTAGGCTGATAGCAGAACGGGAAAAGGATCGGCAAAACTTTGAAGTGGAAAAATCAAAACTCACGGAAGAACTTCAAATTGCGAATCAGCACCTTAGCAATACGGAAGCGGCGTTCACTGATGTTCATTCGAAGTATGAAAGGCTTAAAAATGTCGTTTCCGCGTATAAGAGCAATGAAGAAGTTCTTAAAGAAAGTATTGCGCAGAATAAAGAAGTGATTGAAACTCTTGAAAAGCGCTATGAGACGCTGAAGAGTCATGCAATGGCTCAACTTGAAAAGTAAGTTTAAATAATAAAATTTATTTTATTTTGTTCGTTTCATAAAAATATTATATATTTATATTTAATGACAATAATTGATCTTTGCAGAGCAAACCAGGAATTAAGTGCTATTAGAAAACACAATGACGCGGAAACGGTCAAATTAAAAGCGCTTCTGAGAAAAGCTGAATTAAAAAGCAAATCCCTGGAAGAAACTGTAGAACAGAAATTGAAGGAGAACCAAGAACTAACGAAAATAATCGATGAGATGATAGCAAGGGTTGATTAGTCGTTATTTTTTTACTCAACATGATTTATTTTTAGGTTTAACGAGCGTCGTGTAATGATCATATTGAATATGTCCATAATTGTATTGTTTTTAAAAAGAGAAAAGAAAATCGTCTTAGTTAGTTTGAAGAAAGCCCTTTTACTAATTATTTATAAGTTGTAAAATATAATATTTTATCGCAATAAAAAAATCAAGGCTTGTTCAAACTATATAACTTGTATATATCCCAACTCATAATCCTACACAGTACAAACAAATTTATAGGTTACTTAAGCAATAACAGTATTTTAATGATAGATATACATACAAGCTATATTTAAAAAAAATATAGTCTTTTTTAAATCTTAAATATTTTTAGTCAACACTTCACTGCTTACAGTTTCTTTCTGTTTCGAATTCATTTTTATATTACGTTATCAAACTGTAATGAGTCTGTGGACAGCATCTAATTAATTCATGTTGATGCTTATTAATTTTTTTTTCCAAACAAAATTCACAATCAATGCTACTTTTGTTTCAACTCTTTAGTGATTTTTCATTGTATTCTGTATTCTAGTGAGTTTGTAGACATCAATTAATTTTTAATAAAAAAAATATATGTTTATAGTGACTTTCATATCTATAAGGGAATCACTTTCTAACAATGATCTCTTTGAAATCTGTATTTGTTCAAATTGATTCATTTGCGAACCTGATAGTCTACATCACATTTCTTACATTCTACAACTTTTACTAAGAGATATTTTTAATGTAAAAAAGAAAGTTACCTTTCTATTTAGTTATTTTAAATTTTTTCTTAATATGTACGTCGTGTTTTTTAAAAGGATAAAAGCATGTGAATTATTTTTAAAATAGAAGCTAACATTCTTTCTTATGTTTAAATAATCTTTATGACCCAAGTATAAAATGCTATTTTTTTATATTACAGTTTCATAAATTCTATCATTAGATATAATAATAATAATATTCAGTTTTTACACACTTTTTATCATACATGATTTAATGAACCTTCTAAAAAGATAAAATTGATCTTTACTCTTATTCACGTAAAAATGAAAAATCACCAAAGAGTGTTTTAACAAAATTAATTTAGCGATTTCAAGCACTTTCGATTCGATTGTCGTGGCCCAGAAATATCGTTTCAATGAACTGGGTACTAGTCTCAAAGTTATAGAAAAACACTAAAGCGCAGTCTTGGTGTCGACGATGAGGAGGACGTGCCGCTTCGCCAGCTTCAGCATACGATCACTCGTACTACCGGGTTTCCGTGGAACGTTTTTATTTTCTAAATCAGGCATGTATTTTCTTACTGTGCGTGCCAAACAGCCAGCATACTGCTTAAACTGAGGATGACTCATGCCAATGCCCTTGCCCCGCAATGCCTCGGCTACAGCCCAAAGTAGTTTCTGAAAAATAAATTATATGATAATTCTTTAACTTTAATGTACAATTACGAATTAACTTTCTTAAAAATTTCGATTATTTTCAATTTCTATTAATTTAATTCTTTTGGAATTTGAATCTTTAAATACTATTTTTTTTACTTTAGCATACCTTTCTATGTATGTCACTGAGTTCACATTTTCCATAATTCGATGGTCCATCTTTCGTTAAATTACCACTTGTAGAATGCCTTACAAAATTACACGTATTCGAAGAACTGGTTTCCAAATTTCGCGAACAGTCAAATGACAAGCTTTTTGCCCACTTATTTTTTGGATTTTCCAAATCTTCTTCGCTTTTTCTTTTTCTGGATTCGGGGTGATTTGATGACTGGGTTGCAGAACTTTCACCGGCTACGAAAATGATTTGAGTCGACAATTACTTTTTAATACAATTTTAACAATTTTTAAAAGTTTCAAGTCGACTTGCTACTTTACCTTCATTTTTCTTTGGTGTCGTACTAAATAGAGCCCTTTTGATTCTCTGTGGATTATTGTTGTTGTTGTTAGAGGTAACAGTCGCTGTAATAACTGCTCGGCTAGGACCAGGCCTATCTGCTGGTGGACTCTGGAAGAGAGCTCGTTTCGAGGTCTCGATTTTTGTTTTTCTCGGAGAAGGACCTTCAAATAATAACCTTCGCTGACGTTTTTTCGCTGAACTACGTGGGGTTTTACCTCGAGGACTCTTTCCACGCGGGCTTTTGCCTCGTGGGCTTTTTCCTTTGCGTATCAATCCTTTCCTATAATTATCGAAATAATGTACTCAATTATTTTTTTGTTATAGATAAGTTATTGAAATACCGAATTAATACTATCAATATCATAAAATAAGAATGAAATATCTAGTTTTATTGAAACTTACTTTACATTCAACATGAGTTGTTTTTTCTCTACAAGTCCAAGCCCTTGTAAATTAGCACTGGAAAATGTTCTCCGCCTTCTAGCAAGGTAACTCAGCCTTTTACCGGGACTTTGTCCATTGTTACGTTTCGCTAATAGACTACGTTTTCTGGCGCTGCCAGGAACTTGCTTGGCGAACCAAACATTACACGTCGACTGCGTTTCAGCACCAATATATCTATCACATAACTTTATTCTAAGATTTTCAAACTCTTCTATCGATTTATTTCTGTTGTAACTGTAATTAAAAAGAAAGATTATCAATTGATCATAACATATTAAAATGTCTTAATTGTGTATTTCTTAATATTTGAAAATGAGCAAATTTATTATTTTAAATAGATACTTGCTATTCATTTTCTGTATAACTTATTCCCTGTATTTTGTATTTTATTATAAAAAATGATTTAAACAAAATGTATTGTCTATTAAGAGACTAATATAAGAGATTAATGAAATAGACTGCAATAATAATAGCAATTTTAAATTTATATGGATAATTTTCATTAAAAGTGCACATTCTGTCCTGTAACCTCCGTGAAGTTACAATATAAAATCTTCAATTTAAAAAAAAAATACGTTTTTTTTACAAAAATGAAACGTAAATTACTTCAGAATATCGGTGAAATTAAAAATTGCGAGATGTTCATTATTAATCAATCGAAGAGAATTATTTACTCACCACGGAGATTACATATAAAAATTTGCACTTTTGCTGAGAATCACCCAGATATTATGTGAATTTAAAACTGGTTGTACTTACTATAGTTCATGACACCTGTGCTCATAAGATTTAGGCCAAGACAATTTAACAGCTTCATCAACTAATATTGAGCTGTATAATGGTGAACATTCCTTATCATTGCTTTCATTTAATTTGCTATCCTCACTAAGTGGTGTGAAGGTAGACTGAGAGAAAACAGAAGATTGATTTAAAAGTGTGTCCGATAATGAGAACGAACTTGTCGTGTCTGTACTTTCAGCGTCTACTGCTAAAGAGTCATTATTGTCAATTTTTAAATAACTAGATTGTTCGCACGCATCAAAGGCTGTACTAAGGTTTCGCAAACCAGGTTTTCCTTGATAAGAGCTCCTGCTTGTACTATTCACACTTGTATTACTTGTACTACTTGTATTCGCATCCTCACTTTTATCTTGATTGAGTTTCTGTAAAATAAAAAATTTACATATGTAAAACATAGAACAGGAATCTTTTGAAATACAACTTGAAAATATTGTTCTATTCAAGTGATGTGATTTCACTAAGTATAGTTTGATACATTTTTTAAGTTTAAAGATAAAAGTAGAATTTACCCTAATATTTGAAAGAAAAAAATCTCATTTCACGACCTTAGAAACAAAGAAAACGCACCTGTTGCGAGTCAGTCGCAATGTCATTGGACACCAGTGGCGTCTTGGATTCAGGCGCCTCGGGCTCGCCTGGTTTTTCGTCCAGTTTGAACGGATCTGCCCAGAAGAACTGTCTATTCTGCTTAATATATACAAGAAAGTCATCGCAGTCCTTCTGCGATATTGTGTGACTGGGCGGTGGCGGCACACCGCTCAAGTACTTGTTGATTCGCCTCAGTAGCAGCTTGTCTGCTCTGAGGGTCAGCTCGGCCGGCGTCAACTTTTTGGGGCAGGGCTGCGAGGGTTGCACCTCTTCGAGCTTGGGGAAAGTCGAGGCGGTGCTCTCCGCCTCGTCGTCCGCTTCGTCGTTCTCGCTGTCGAAAAGCTCAGGACTTGGCGCCTCCTGCAGCTCCAAGTTACGTGACAGGTTAGACGCGTCATCGTAGTTGCAGTCCATCGCATCCTCACTCACGTAGATCACCGGGGCTTGCTGAGGCTCCTGCTGGGATGGCTGCTGTGGCTGAGATAGAGACGAATCCGAGGTCTGACTCGGCGTTTGGCTCGGCGTGTGACTTGGGCTCTGGCGCGTCGAGTCCTCGTCGTGCGTCTTTTCCTCGAACTCAGTCAGCGTTTTCTCGGCAATGGAGTCTGGAAAGTCAACAACAATGTTTCAATTCTTTGCGATTTAATAATAACCAATGTAATTAAAGCCACGTGAAGTTTTCTTGCTTTTTTCAATATTGATGCACAGTCTAGGTTGAAGAATATTTTCAAGCAATTTTATTTGTGAAAATATTACAAACTTTAGATTTTGTACATTAATAAATTAGATCTATTAAGTTTTTTCTACAAGATATTGCAAATCATTATTATTATTTATTCACCAGTATTACAATATAAGTATATAACAAATACATTGTAAACCCTACAGAGGTAATCCAAGTTAGCTGTGCGTAGGACTGGTATTCAATTCAAATTATTGAATTATAACTGAATTAAATGATTCAATTATAAGGGTTTATTTATATCATAAATGAATAAATTTTTTTCTATTTTGAACTGATATTTTTATTGGTACCAAAAATCCTCATTGTAAAAAAGCAGTTATCTCAATAGTTTATTAGAGCATGGTAATATAATTTTGTTCCATTTATAATTCTAAAATAAGAACTTCTTTTTAATATTATAGTAATATTAAAATTTATGCAAATATATTAGATTAGTACTGAAATATACAGTATTTAATATCTATTATTTTTTCATCTTAAAATTATTTAAATTATATGTGAACAATAATTTATATAACAATTTTATGAAAGTTAACAAATAATTTTCAAAATTAAAGAAATGATTTTTAAAGCTACTTGTAAATTCATGATTTTCAGTAAATTAATTTGTAACATTGTGATAAGATAAAAAATAACTTATTTTTAAAAATAGAACTTATTAAAATAGAGAAACATTCATTACTGTTGGAATTATTTTGTACCATAAAATTCGTTCCTGTTAGATCCTAACTGATGTTCCACGGATTCTTGATTTTCCTTGATAGTGGAGTCACATTTTTTCTGAGATAAAAACTATATAGTATCTATTAGACATACGTTCTTTTTAAATTAAAATAATATTGTAAGAATTATTTGCTAACCATGCTGTAAATAAAAATCTTTAAAATCAGGTCCAAATTAAAATTAAATAGCGAGTTATTCGAAACATGAACACATACTTAAAAATAAATTATAATTTGCCTCAAGGTAGTTAAATTACTTTATATTAATAATAATAAATTAAATTTTGTATCCTTTCTATTCAAGGTTATGGGATAATCTCTTATCTTATCATTACATGTAATATACTTGTTTACCTATCTCCAATAATAGCATACCACCTTCTATTATAGATTAAGTAAACCTTGCATTCTTATTCTCTTTTGAATTCTGAGCTTTCATTTCTAAAAATTATTTTATTAAACTAATGCATTATAATATATATAATGTATATACACAATTGCTTAGTTTAAGAATCAAATAATTTGGCTATAAAATCTATCCCTTATATATTATTCATTGTGAATTATTACAAACGGAGGTCAAAACTAGATTGATAAACCAAATGATGTTCAGACAAATGACATTTGTTAATTTGTTTATAAAACTATCAATACCAGTTAAATCTCATTTTACACTTCACTTAGTATACTTTCCGTTCCAAGATTTACTTACCATGGGTAGATGAACTAAGAGCAAGATCCTCTTCAAGAAAGGAGATCTGTCGCTCCTTGGTCAAAGGCACATCTAGCTCCACCATTTCCTTTGCAAGTTTGACTGCCTCCGAGTGCATTATCCTTAAAATTACTACCTAATTCCAGTCAAGGTCATTTTATCTCCTCATGCTGCAAAAAAAACAAAAATGTAAATAACTTTACATTCCTAGTGGACACTCGACTTAACCAAAAAGTTCGCCATTCGGCTGAACCTCCATAGTAGAAACTGTTAAAACACTACTACCCTGATAGTAAGTATCTACTCACTTGAAAAATATCGTAGACATGGACGAGGAACCTTCCGATCCTCCCGTGTCCTCTCCACCGTACAAGTGAAAATTCTATTCTATCACCGAGTCAAGAGGAAAAAAGACGAGTAACGAACACTTGCCGCCCACTGTAATCTATATATGTATACAGCACTCGACGAACGATTATTACGTACCCACACGCACAGCAGGTCTTGACTTTATATATCACACACTGTTGCCTGATACTCCGATAATATCAGTCTATAATACTTAAAGCTGTTCCAACGCGAGAAACTTTTGCGAATAAGGCGGCAAACGAAAGCGAAAACGACGACAGAGACGGAAGATCGTTGACTGGCGTACCCTACAGTCTACACGCAGCCGTCAGCCTATTGTGACTGTGAAAGAGCTCGCAGCTGCTGGAGTGCTGGCTGCTGCGCTGCTTCGGCTGCGCGGAACCCGACGTTGTCGAGTTTAGTGCGCGTGTGTATGAGAGAGAGAAAGAGAGAGAGAAAGAGAGAGAGAGAGAGAGAGAGAGAGAGAGAGAGAGAGAGAGAGAGAGAGAGAGGGATCCGAAGTCGCCGAAGAGGGAACACTGTAGGTAAGCGCGCCCGAGAGCGGGGAGAAAGGAGAGGGAAGAAAACTGGTATACCCGACATAATTTCTTGGAGCTCGCGCTTACCTGCATCCTCAATCCATACCGTCTACGTTATATTAGTATTGAGAATTAACTAAAGAGTAATAAAGACCTACCTTGCAAGCTCGGTGACCAACACAGATGACGTTACGTGACCAGCACAGTACGTCTGTTTACGTACGTATGGAAAATGCTTCGGAACTACTCCGGAACGGAGAATTAAATTTTTATTTTATTAAAAAAATATAATAATTATTTTCATTAAATTTAATTTTTGTTATATATCTTACAGTTTACTATGAATTAATTCTAAAATGTACATGAAATCGTCAAAAATGACCGTAAAAGTCCACTCACCAGGAGAGTGCTAGGGATCCGGATGACGGATTCGGCTCAAACTTCCGAATGTTTTTGGAGGTAGATGAATAGAATAGAGAACATGAAGAATGATGCAATATTAGACCCTAATGCTACAAAAAAAGTCAAGATTCAAGTTATTGACGTTATAGGGCATTATTTTGAAAAAATCTCTTAAAAAAGCCTCTTCTTAAAACCGTAATCATTTCATCTTGCAAAGGCTTAAGGGGATGTCTTATTCGCTATGAACATAACTCGTGGCGACCCCTGGATGCGATACCTGGTGGCGTGAATTGTCAAAAAAGTTGTAAAATTTAGCATTAGCTTATATAATATATTCCCCTCTCTCCGCATTCCGCAATCCGCATGTTCACAGCGAATACCGACAGAGGTCTCTGCCGTACCGACCACAATGTTTTTAATTAAATATTAATTATTATAAGCTTTTTCTTGAATTCTGAGAGTGGACGCACAGAGGCAAATTTATTATCCAATTTTCGGTCAAATTTTAGATAAATCTATTGAAAAATAAAGACGTAATTTGAGAACTCGCAAGATGTGGTATTTTGGGGTGAATATGATATTATGCGACATTCCGAGTTCTCAAATTACGTCTATATTTTCCAATAGTTTTATCTGAAATTTGGCTGGGAATTGGATAATAAAGTTAGCCTCTGTACTTCCACTCTCAGAATTCAAGAAAAAGCTTATAACAATTAATATTTAATTAAATACATCACAGATCTCTGTCGGTGTAAGGCATCCCCTTGTGGTCGGCACAACAGAGAACTTTGTCGGTATAAGGCATCCCCTTCTTAACCGATTTTAATTTTCAAGATCTCATATAGTTCCTTAAGTAATTTCATGGGAATTTTCTGAAAGAAAAAATTAAAATTATTCAAAACCAAGGAAGTATTATAGCCAATTGTTTATAAATTCATGCACGGAGTTAAAAAAATATTTTGTTTTAATTTAACATAATTTAAAATTTTTTCTTCGGCAAGTTCCCATGCAATTACTTAAGGAATAAAATCACCTCAGGATTTTGAGATATCTATAACTCTAAAAATTTCGTGTTATCTGAATTTCAAGGTCAAAAATATTATTTTTTATTAATTTATCAGTGGTACTGTATAGTACTGATGATGCCCTACATTATCCATTTTAAATTATCTGAA
>JAPYZO010002812.1:0-31157 GCA_030522905.1 Torymus flavipes | reverse complement strand
ATAATTTTTAAAGCCATCTTTCAAATCAATAGACATATAAAATTACTATTTCAAAAAGTAAAATTTGCTAACAAAACTATAAAAATCAGTATTTAAAGAGTGACCTAGTGCTACTATGAAAATAGTAAATTTTTTTATAAAAAAAGCAAAGTTTACAAAAAATTTGTTCTCCACATAATATATACAATATATCTTTTACAATGATTATCTTACTTTTCGAGCTTCAAATTGAATAAAGAAAATTTTCATTACAAACTATTTTGAAATAGTAACAGCGTGAATTGGAGTACTTTCAACTTTTTGCGATAGCACTTCTGATATTGCATGTTCTTGGAATTAAAAACTTTTAATTACCCCTTTTTACATCTTTATAATTAGGGTTTTATCAACTACTGATTTATTCCGAAGCCCAGTAGCGTAAACGCATACGCACAAAAGTTCTCTCTTTGAAGAGGGATGCGCGCTGCACACAGTGAATACATTCTTAATGAACGTTAATTTTAACTTTCAAAGCCAAATTTTTATTAAAACTTGAATTTAACATTGATAAATTAAAATTTAATTGAAAAGATAACAATATGAAATATTTAATATTGTTAAGTTTGTAAAAAATTTTTAAATAATGCAAAGCTAAAAACCACATTTTCATGGAAATTATTTGCGAAGCTATAATTTTAATTAAAATCATAATATTGGCAGACCATAAAACTCGGTGATATTTTGCATCCCTTGGGAGTTGATTAAATAACAGGGAAAACTGGTATATATAGACAGCAAGATTATCTTACGGGACGTCTATTTAATTTATATCGCCCCCTTTCCCTTGCATTAAAGCCTATTAAACCCCAAGAGTAAACTCATAATCATGGAGCAAATATGTATTTAGTGTCAAAATATTGAGAAATGGTTTTTAATTAAGGAATATTTTATCGATGAATTAAAAACTATTTTAAGATAATAAGTATAGCAGCAGTGGTAATAATTTCAAAATATTATGGAAATAGCATATAAAAGTTATATATCTTGAATATACGTCTTCTTCTGTTATAAAATAATTATGCTATGTGGTCAATGATATATTTTTCATTTAAAATGTCAAATACATTCAACATATTGAAATAAGCTATTTAATGCTCCCGTGGATTAGATAGCTATCAAACAATATTGAGGCTGAAAATGATTATCTGCATGTTAGTATTTATTTATTCTATTACATATTAAAAAATAGTTTTACTAAATATTAATAACATTAGTAACAATAATATAAAAATTTAATTTTTCTTATTATAATCATAAACCATCCATTTTTATTTTTAAAAGATAATAATCAATGCACCTGAGTTTTTCTTACTAGTTATAAATTGATGACAATTGACTACAATAATCGATATTCTATTTTCCTACATGAAAATATAGATATTTACCCGGATTTCACTACAGTTAAAAGGATCAATACAAAGATAAACGTTTATTTAACAATAGAGAATCAATGTACAGTCGAAACTTCAAAACAAATTGCACAATATTTGTCAACACGTCGATCACTTCGAATGTTCGGGCAGGCGATTTTTTTATTTATATGTGCCTTCGAGCGGAAAAAATACGCGCTGTATGTTATGTCGAAATATTTACTCAAATCAACTCGATAAATATGTGCTTTCTGCAAATGTGGATCGCATCAGTATATAGTGAATAATGCAAAATTCAATCGCTACAGTACACGCTTATCGTGCATGCACTTGCAGTCGTGTCGTTAGGAGATTGGCTTGGGTAGACCTCCGCTCTTTTATCAGGTCGATTATTATATTCGGTTGACGTTGGGAAACATTTATAAAATTATAACGCCAATATTTTAAGCATAGAAGGTGTGAGAATCGTTTCCAGAAATATGGTTATTTTATTCAGTTTACCCGGGACATTTGTAAGGTGATTATTATTTTGCCAAGTTTATCAACTTGGAATAATCTGTTTGAACTTTTGATAAATTGAATTTTAACCTTTGATTTTGCAACGTACGAGGCTACATTTTATATTTACGTAATATTATTATGTCTCTGCAGAAAAAATATGTAGCAATTTATATAGGAACAAATAGATTTATTTGATGGTTAATTCTAAAAGAATAAATCTATCGACCAAAATAAGTCGCAACCATGAAGCATTCGATAACAAAGCCACCGTAAATATGATAACATAACATTTTATCTTTCACGATACCTTTACACCAATATAATAAGTTTCTTCCTTTAAATCAACCAAATAAATACTTAAAACTTAAATTAATTAAACTAAACTATCCCCACCTATCAAACCCATTTCCCACTCGAAACAATTTCGCTCTACGCCCTAGAGATAAACTCCTCCTTGTAGACACCTCACCGATAAAATTCAAAATAATCAATGCCGTCAAGTATTTTTGACGTATCGAGTGTTTTGCATGTTATACCCACTACGCGAGACGCTTCTTATCGCTGAATCTGCAACGCCGCGCGGAGCTTCGACGCGAAGAAACACTTCGTTGGCATAAGACGTCGTCGTATATCTATCGCTATTAATTCACTTAAAGATACTAAATATACGTCTTGTTACACACGCGGGATAAAAACATAGACGTGCGGTCGCGCCGCGGCTTATGTATTAGCCGCTATCGATACGCAACCGGATATGTCATTTCCATACGTTATAGTCGATTCGAATATAACTTTAAAAATAATTCAAGAATTTTCAATACAGAAATATACATTCTTATCTAATAATACTATCCTTTCTGTAATCGGTGTAAGTTGTTTAGTAATTGGCTTTGGAAGGTGTCAAGTTAAATATAGGATGTAACTTAATACTTTAATCTCAAAATTAAAAGCGGTCGATAAAACATTACGGGGATACAATTTTTTGGGTTTTCTCAGACATAACACTTTATTTTATTAATCTTTATTGAAAGTAAGGAGAATATTCTGCTCTTATCTGATAATTATGTACCAATACAAAGTATAAATTTTGTCATTTACATTTCATAACATTGATGTATATTTTATTAATTACTATTTATAGTAAGATGCTATAAGGTATCATTGGATTCTTGTTACATATTGATTTTTGTTAAAAATGCTTCCATTCGATTAACACGTTAACTATAAAATATCGTTAATTTTTTACCAGACCACGGACCAAAATAATGATCAATTTTTTTTCGTACAATCGCATTATTATCATTATAAAAAGTTTTTATAAATTTTATATGCATTAATTACTGCACTGATGTTATAATGCTCAAATTTTCAACATAATCCTTTAATTTTAACGGATCGATGGAACAAATGATTATTAAATATTTACTTGCTCCACGACGATCTTCTAATACCGATATACCCTTAAAATCAATATTTATTAAAAGAAAAAATTCTCTTATAATCGAATTCTACGACACTACGGTATATACGAAATATCGTTTACAGCCATTAGCCGACGATCCCCGGCAATCCACTTAACAAAAGTCAAACGCGATTTTACAGCGCGCGCAAACAAATTCCTCCCCTCCTCGTAACAAACATATATACATACATACTCTGCGCCCCTCGCGTAGTCGCGTTGCATCATCTTCTCTCCTCCCTCCCTATACATAATCACGTTAAACCATCCCTCGTGTAACATCATTACAAAATTCCCTAACGGCATTTTTGATCGATCGTTTACATATACACACACATACTGTAGATATACATACACACATACACTGCGACATTGAACTCGTAGCCTGCATATCGGCTGATAAGACACGGTTGGCCAATTAAGCCCGCCCGTGTAGTGCAGCCCGTGTATTATGCATTATACATCACATATGCAGTACGCGAGCGACGTGTGGGCGCATGTTATACGCGGGGCTCGTTAGCGCGCGGCGCGGTGCAAAAGACTTCGGTGCGCTGTAATGGGGCACTACATACTATCTCGGGGAGGGCTGAGGGAGGAGCAACAGTTTCCCGGCTTATCGACACATTTCGCCGCGAGAGAGAATAAGTAGAGGAGAAAGAGAACGAGAGAGGAAGAGAAGAAGAAGAAGACGAGAGAAGAAGATCTCTGTCGTTATCGATCCGGGGTAACCGACCCAATTACCTATAACGTGGCACCGACGAGAGGAATTTTTTTTTGCCGGCGGCTGGAAGATGCAGTACTTATAGGTAGAGTCGTTACGGTACGAAGGTGCGGTCTTCCGGGTTGGTGAGGATGGAATTAAGTTTTTTTGGTGTTTAAGAGATAGATCCTCGGTGTTTGTAAGTTGACAAAGTTAGCGGAATGCGTGTAGCGTGCTTTTGATTTAGATAATCTTGCGATTTTGTTTTTCAGAGTCGAATAAAAAACTAATTTGTATAAGAATAAAAAGTATAGTTGTTTTAGAGGTGATATTTAAAAAAGTATTCGCGCGCTTGTGTTATTACACTGTCGGGTTAGCATGTCGTAAAAAATAATTTTAGTACCTTAATCGACAATTTTAAATTCTTAAGAACGATGTGTAATTGTGCCAATTATAACAATATGTACCATTTCCAAGATTTATGATTAACGACTTGGTAAAACAACTTTTATACGTATATTTTTCTTGACGAGCAGCATGTATAGTAAGCATGATAATAAACATTTAGAAACTTCAAATAAATATTTTTAAATTAAATCTCTATTTCCACTATAATATATTACTATATTTTATGACGAAGTCTTCGAACTAATTACTTTATATTTTATGATGGAATCGCATTAGGGTTATTTAAAGCATAAACGAGAATACCCGTAAAGTATTAGATTACTTAACTCGGCAGGAAACCTGTTTAGTATGTTACTCTAGAAAATGCAATAAACGCGTTTTATAACAAATTTGGTTCCTCGTATATTCAAAATCTGAAATACATGTTTTAACGTTAATTAAATAATAATGAAAATGTTTTATTACAATATAGATGAGATTGCTACTTAATTTTAATTTAACGAAAGATTTAAATTTCTTTCCTAAATGAAAAATAAATTAATATACTTAATGATAATCTAACAGTTCATAGTTCTATATAACTGAAAAAGGTAGTAAAACTTTCTGTGGCTGATAACATCTCTTGATCTGGTTCATTTTATTTCTGATCTCGGCAAAAAACATAAAAAGTCAATTAAGCCGATTGCATTATCGTTCTAAAGATTATTTTGAATGTTATTTTACGCTTCGTTCATCCGTAGGTGAATTATTAATGGTAAATTGCAATTGGAAATTAACTTCGTTGAAAGGCAATTCCAGAAATGCAGGTAATCAAATTTAATTCGTTCGAAGCCCGTGCTGTTTGCAATTATATAGATTTATAACTAAACGATTATGTCGTTATTGATGATAACTCGGTATACCGAAATACAACGGAATCCGCTGATTAATATCGCACAATACACTTGGAATTTTTACGTATTCGCACTGCAATCAGTGCGATATTAATATTAATGTCCTAATTCGAATTGGAAAATTTTTAAAAATCGAAATACATTTCCCACGCAATTCTCCAATCTGAGAAATTCAATTAAATACAACAATTCCCCATGACCTCTCCACACAAATCGTCCTTCTATACCTATTATACCAACTGATTATTCACAGTTAAATCGCAACGTACCACAAAGCAATAAAAAAAAACAACAGTCCAATCACGCATACCAGCAACTCAAAGTTACTCAAACTCATCCTTTGACGGAATACCTCGACCCGCTCTAATCTGGTCTTTCTCTTTACTACTTATACCGAGACGCCAAACTAACTACCCCCAGCTGTACCTCGATCGCTAATGAATTCCAATTGTGCTCTCCATTCCGTCGGTGTGTATCGCCTCAAAGAGCGCTACATCGCTCGCGCGTCTTTGCTACCTATAGCATCCCCCCGTCAGAATTCGTTATACACAGCGTACCCGGTTTGCTCGGAAAAGTTAGCAATAGCTTTTAGCGACAATCGAATTACAAGAGTATACAGCATCCACTGATAAATCACCGAGATTAAAAACGCGCTCGTTTTTTCGTTCGGAAAAAAGGGCAGCGAGAGAGACACTGCGGAGACGAAAAATCGAAACTACCTACGGTTCTTTTTTTTAAGTGTATGTAACTCGTTTAACCCAGATGCAGGCCTAGAGTCCCTCGACGCTGCTCCTATACATGTATGTACCTACGCCTACCTCGAAAATCGTTATAGACCAAGCGCAGCTGTACTTGTGTCTATGTATATACCTGGCTGCCCAATTGAGATTGCTTCCGCTGCAGCTCGCGATAATTCGCTTGCTCGGGCTCACGCTATTATGCGCCTTTTTGAGAATTCGACTTCCGAGGGGCGTTATTTAGCAGCTGAGAGGTACCTTTTTCTTCTAAGCGAGAGCCATTTATTTCGATGTGAAATTTAGCGGACGGTGTAAAAAAAAAAAAGGGGGACAGTAGCGTATTTCACGCGCTCGGGCTACGTGAAAGCAATCGGGTAATGGAGCTCGCAGTTTTTCGCGAATTTCGCGCGATACGTAAGTTATGGTATATGCACAGTTGCTCTTATAGTATTTTTGCATTTAAGGATCTAAGTGGCCATTAGTTACGTATAGGGCTGCGCAATACAATATTGAGAGACACAATACAATATTACTGTAATTATTGTCTCGCTCTTGCTCTCTTGGAAATTCTTGAAAATTTCTCTTTTGTCTTAGTCTTTTCAGTCAATATGAAAAGTATTATTGTCTTGAAATTCTTGATCATATTGGAGTTACGCAGACATGCGACAAAAAGCGAGTCGATTGTTTAAAAAATTAGAGGTCCACGTAGAAGAGGAAGGCAGGCAGACTTAAAATAGTAAGTTTTTGAAATAATTTACTTATTCACTGTCCACGTCTCTGTAGCTCCCTTTTTTTCCGAGGACGTCGGACCCCGGGTTTCCGAACTATTTAAATGATTTAGTGTGAAAAATGTCCTTAAATTTAAGAAACTTTTAAATTACAAATTTTACTGAATTTTAAGAATAATGTAACGGAATTTTTAATATACAAATACATTAAGTTTAATACAAAAATATTGAAATTTCAAATGTAATAGAAGTTTAAGATTTTTGTATTGAAATTGAATACGGATAACAGAAAACGAATTAATATAAAAGTATATGCCAGTTTTTAGTTAAATTATAATACACATTTAAGTTATACGTATGCAAATGAAATTTAAAAATAATCGTAATGAAGATAAAAATATAAGTGAAATTGAAAAACAACGTAACGAAAAATAATTTCATAAATTTACGTATAATCTAAATGAAAGTTAGGGATGTAACTGAAATTTTTTAACAATGTAACTAGAATAATGTAAAACTACATTAAGTTTCATACATAAAAATAGTCTTAAATTTGTTACGAGTGAGGACTCTCCACGAGCAAGTTCGGTCACACATAGTGTCACACAATTCAGCACACGCCGCTCGAGGCGTAGCAGCGCGCCCAAAAGCACGGCTACCGCGTGCGACTAATTCCCCTCCTAGTCAATAATGAAGAAGGTGGAAGAACACATCAGCCGGATATAAAAATCAGGAGACGCAGCCCCGCGGGATCAGTTGAGAGGTACAGAACGAGAAAGAACGACCACGTCGATAGACGACCTCTCCAGACGACCAGGAACTGACCAGTCACCCACGAGTCCATCTGACCACGTGACAAGACATCCGCGTCGCGAACTACTTCCCTAGGCAGATCAATTACCTCTCTCTCATGCGAATACCAGTCTATTCAATAAACAACCATTTTAGCAATAATCCACCGTAGTTCGTGTAATTATTCGTCTCTTGGTGTGTAACCTCGAGGCGAACGAGAACCAAACGAATACCCTCTACACGTTACAAATTTAAGAAACTATAATATAACTTAATATACGTTTACACTAATACTAAAACAATCAAATTTCGGCACGAGTATAAATAAAAGCCAAATTCGAAATTTTATTTTTCCCGCCATATATGTGCTGCCGATCAGCGATTCATTAATGCGCCACCGCTAGGCGGCGCATCCTTTCCCTGTAGGCTCACGTACCTAAGTAAGCTGGCCTAAGGGTATGTATATAGGGCGACGCTGATTACCTCGCCAACCTTATCACTCGAATATCTCGTTAGTAGATGGTCGTCAGCAACTATCGATGTTTATTATGATTATTTCGATAAATTATTACGGTTAGATTTGACACCAAAATCTTTATATTGTATCGAAAGCTGTCTATAAATATTGTATCGATTATTATCTTGAATATTGAGGCAAGTCAATGCAATATCAAGATTAATCTTGTTAATGTGTTCTGTTCTATTACACTGTTTAAAGTTAATTGTACAAGTAATTTCTCGATGAGGTATATGGACAGACACACGTAAATCGTCTTGTGTATGTTGGTTGTGTACTTGTGTGTATACTATGAAATGTGTGTGTTGAATCACGTGTCTTAAATGGACGTAAATTGTTATTATTACATTCTGAAAAATATTTTACAAGTTTTTGAAATTTCTTAAAATAGTTAAATTAAAACATTCGGAATTTTTTAAATAATTCATAAATAGCGAAAAGTGGCTTATTCTACGGTTAATAACTCTTAAAATATAGATTTTTCGTAAACATTGGAATAATTACCCATAAAATTGTTTCAATTTTGTAAAAAGTAATTTTTAATAGGAAAAAACCGTTCTTAGTCGTACAGGGAAAATGTACGAAAAAAAGTTTTCCAGCGCTTGAAAAAAGCTGACGAGGCGAAGGCAAGCCCGCTGCGCGAGGCAGGCTACGCGAGGAGCGTTTTTAGGCAACAAACTCGATCTGAAGACATATAAAAGCTACATCTGTGCCAAATTTCAGGACGATTAGATAATTTTTGCTCTTGTTATCGTGCGACAACGAAAACGCAAATTTTTTCAAAAATAATTTTTTTCTAAAAAATAAATGAAGATAATCTCTTGAAATTTAACCACATATAGCCTTCAATTAGTGGAATAACTGGTTAAAATTGCAAGTGGATAAATATAATATTTTTTGAGATATTAATTTTTGAAATATAAAAATGTTTTCCTTAATAACAAATGAGTTTCAAGAAAAGTTTATTATATTATGTAATAATGGCTATAAGATATGAAAAAATCGATAAAACTATAAATTCAAAATCGTTTTTTGATTATAAAACAAAAGAAAATCAATAAAATCTCAAATCTATTATGGTACCTTTGTTTTCCCGCGAGACGAAGAGAATAAGCTCTACCCGACGAAAATCGGTTGATTAAATTCGTTTCGAAAATTTGAAGAGTTGAAATACACACACAGACACACACACACACACACACACACATACATGCGCGCGAAAACAAAAATCTTCAGAATCAAATAATACACATATATCGCCATACAACATCTTTTTGAACATTTTTTTCACCGTTACAAATTTCTGTGAGGAAGCAAAAACAATAAATCTCGTTATTCCATAACACTGCCGTCTCCCTCTTGCACGTCTCCGCGAAAACAATCCACTCGAAGGGCGAAACTCGAGCCAAGCGCGCGTTAAACGCTTCCGTCGCGCGCGGTGATGGACGTTACATAGAAGACGCTTTTATCGTGATCGAGCGATATCCCTCACATCACGTTAAACATCATTTCGTCTCGAGTTACACGAATGAAAGCTTAAACCGGCAAACAGTTTTCGAAAAGCTATAAACATCAATATTTAATAAGGATCTTCGCGCGCGCGCTGAAACATAAAACCCCCTCCTCGAGAAGAAGAAGAAGAAGATGTGCTGTCTGGACGCGCCGTGGGCAGCTACTGGTATATAGTGTAGCGCTATATACTGTAGGGGTAAATAATTTAGCGTCTACTCTGACTGAGTGATTCCCGCGTGCTATGAAGGAGTAATACTGCCGCGTCGTTTTTGGATATTTAGGTGGATAGCCCCTCGCGCGAGATATGGAGGGGCTCTAGGTATGTTGCTTGAGAGCTGCAGGCTGAGTTTGGATAAATGTTTAAGGAACGCGGGTAATGGATTTTGCTGGTAGAGCAAGATTAGCTTGAAATAAAGGGGAAATTGAAAAAAGTTCCTCGTAACGTTTATATTGTTAAAATAATGGTGGTAGCTAGTTGGTTTTAACTGGCTTAAAATTATTTAATTTAAATTCTTCTAAAAATATTTTTATTGTGAGTTTTGTAATATAATATAAGGTATCGCGTGATATAATTCATTTCCGTTTCTTTATATAAATAATATAGCCTATACCTATATCTATTTAAAAAGAAATTTATATTAAAACTTTATATAAGAAAGTTAAAAGAAAGTTAGAAGGACAAGTAACAGCGAACTTTCGAGATAAGCATTTTTTAAATGCTAGCTCTCGTGCTAGGTGCTATAAGTTTTATTTTTACAATCTTAGCTCCCGCAGCGTCAAAGCTCGCAACTTTAAAAACGTTTCTACAAAAACATTTTCAAACTGCACTGAGAGTAGTTTTATAAGGACGCGCGGAACAAAGTGGCAAATCGATTCTCGAAAATCTTACGGCGAGTGGCTTGGCTGATGGAAGAGCCAACAGAAATGCGGTTAAGCGGCGGGTATTTACATTGCAAGGATATAGCTTCGTGCGACGAAGTAGAAAATAGACAGATCCAGTCAGACGTGAATTTAGAGGACGCGATACAGGTATATAATACACGCGAGATGCGATTTCTTCAACAACCACACTATATGTTTTACGAGCTTTTTCTCTATTTTTCTTTTTAAAGGAAATTGTTCAAAAAATATTTTTTACGCCAACTTTTGAATTTACGAGCTATTGAGCAAAATATTTTCCAATTAAAACACAGCGCAGCCTCGTAACTTTGTAAAATTCAAAAAAATACTTTTCTCTTTGAACGAATTTTTTGTTCTATATTATACCTTACGTATAAAAAATTATATCATCATTCACGGTAAAGTTTCTCGTAAACATCTACCTATACGATAAAAAATAATGTTCAACCGTGACTTTTCCCTTGGAATAAAAGAAGAGAATTCATATTTCCCGATACAGCCCCAATAACTCTTTTCGGAATTACGAGGCTGCACACTCGCGTACATATGTCGCTCTACCTGACGTCTTGCCCCGAGAAAATAAAAATCCAATAGCGCGAGTATATATACACTCGCCGCAAAACCTACGGCGAAATTGCAGCCTAAATATTCCAGGGCCTCTGCAGCGCAGTCGACAAAACGTTCGCTCTGTTGTGTATACGTGTGTCTGTGAAATATAGAGCTATATAGCGGAGCAAATAAAACACAGGCATGCGCGCGTGGGCAGAGTAGACAAATTTCGTCTTGTGTAGTGTAGCTGGGTTCTTAAATA
The DNA here is from genome assembly GCA_030522905.1 of Torymus flavipes. Lineage (NCBI taxonomy): Eukaryota > Metazoa > Arthropoda > Insecta > Hymenoptera > Torymidae > Torymus > Torymus flavipes. Next base: position 19,790 of record JAPYZO010002812.1, on the reverse strand, counting down.
TTGAAGAGGGATAGAAAAAGAAATAGTTCGATTGGAGTATTTGAAGGAAAAGCTACTTTTTTTGTTGTTTTTTTTGCGCTAGTTTTGCTTTGTCATATAATCTGTTTCGTATTTAGTTTTGATAAAGTGAAGCCAAAAGAATTTGATGTAAAAAATATAGAACAATATTAAATTTAAAAGAAAATAAAGGAGGACTTGAAAAAAATTAAACTTGGGAAGCGAAGGAAAAGATAAAAAAAATAAAATTGAAGTTTGCTAAAATAAGTAGAAAAATCAATACTTCATACCACATTCAGTAGTAAAGATTAAAAAAAATGACTTTGCAAATATTTCCTCTTTTGTGCAGGGATAATTCGTATGACAATGCTCAAATTTCAATTGATTCTTCATGTTTTTAACAGTTTTATACGTTTTTTATTAATATTTATCGAGGCCACTCGTTGGGATTCTACTTTTCTTGTACTATTTAAATTGACTAATGAGAAATTTAATTATAAAATTAGCTTTCATTTTTCAATTCAATTTTATCTTATGTACCGTACTTATACGTATTATTTCAATTAATACTTCCTACCAAAATAACTAAGTTTCTTCATTTATATTTTACACCTTTTTGTAATACACATTATTACCTACAGCATCAATAGGTATTTAAAATTAATATTATGTTGGTATAAATGAAATATTATAGGTAGCTACATCCTAATCGATCCACTCTCAAACTAAAATTTTTTCTGTTTTTTCTGCGTACTTAAGCACATCAGTAAGAAAAAAATAAGAACGCACCAGAAGTTATTGACTTCAGGTAAATAAGCTAATTTTAAAAAATGACCGTATTAGGTAATAAACATTACACGTATAGAACATTACAAAATACTGCTCCAAACACGCGAAGCTGTTTCAAAAGACTTTTATAATTTAGAAATAATTTGTAAGGCATATTTTACATTTTTCATTTACCCATATCCCATAAGAGGCAGAACCGGAAAAACTTCCAAGTTGCAAAATTCTAGATATAGGTATATATATAATCGATTAAGGTATAGAATTACCTCAATTAACTGCGAATGTAAAATTCAATTGCATAAGTAACTGTAATAACTATAAAGCTATTACATAAAAATATTAATATTTAATTCTCTCTATATATCCTCGAGTTTTTACATCTAATCTAATTATTGCAACTCTCTACCAAAAGAAATAAAAAAACCTAACCAAATCCTCTCTGTTTTCTGCTCGTAGCGAGGTATACAAGGCGCTGAACAAGACGCGCGGCCTGTTCGCGCGGTGGACGGAGCTGCAGGGCTTGCTGGCGGCTGGCATCAACGTCGGCGGCGGAACGACTGGCCCCTCGGTGGCGAGTACACCCGCCGGGATCCTCCACCACCACATCCCGGGGCTGGGTAGCGTACCTGCGACGCCGAGCCTAGGCATCCCCATCATCCTCAACACTCGCGAGGAGCTCGAGTGGACGACGACTGAGCTGAGGAACTCGCTACGCTCGATCGAGTGGGACCTCGAGGACCTCGACGACACTATCGATATCCTTTTGCTTCATACTTTATACTTATATATGTATATGTAAGGTGCGAGGTATATATGATTGTTATTGGAGTAGTGGAAGGTCTTGGGGAGAAGGAGGTTGCGCTGCTCCAGTTTTCTTTTGTCGGGGAGGCTGCATTGTGTGCACGATGTAGGTAGGTATGTACACGCGGGTGTGTGGGAGTTTGAGGGTTCGGTCGAGGTGAAAAAAGTTGGGAGTAGTGTACATATGAACAGAGGAGAGATGCGGAGGTTCGTTGCGTGTGTGGAGTTTCGCGGGATGAAAGGGATTTGCGGGAAGATAGTACTTATGCTTGATTGTGCGGAAATTTTTTGGGATGTATGTTTGGGAAGAATTTATATGAAAGCGTATAATATATAGGTATACAAATTTTTAAATACTTTCGTGGAGTTGTGAAAAATGTTGAGAACGTGCTTTTCTGCTAATAACATAAATATGAAAACTTTTTTTTACAAAAATTTGTAACATTTTATTAAATGAATGTGCTCCAGCTATTCTGTAATATTTTTATATTATATAAGAATTTGGTCGTGCTAATTAAATTTTTGCCTTTTTTTAATTGTTATTCTTTACACATTGTACTTAAAATATGATTATAAAAGAACAGTATAGATAAAATAAAGTTATTGATATTCGTTTTTGAAATATTTCATCGCAACTCGGTTTATTTTAAAATGATTGATCAGAATTTTATATGATTAAAGAATATCTTTCAAAATTCGAGGTAATAATATTGAAACTACGAATTTTTCATATAGTTTTAAAATAGAATTTATAAATTTTAAAAAGCTTGCTGAATGTCGTAGCTGGAGCGTGAATCTTCAATTTCAGGATTACGTTTCGTGTTGCCGTTCAACTATATACATACAAAGAGATTGCAGAATCAATTGGATTGAACCTTTCTAACAATTTCATTCTAGTAAAATATTCACAACTAACGAACATTCATTTGCCAATCTCTTTTCAGTGCTTTAATTAACTTTTCAAAATGGCTTACAAACTGTTCTCGCGGCCGTCCCGATCCCCTACTACCTATTATTTTTATACACTCTGCACACACAGATACGTGTGGAGACACCTTAGCTCGTGAGAGAACGAGTAAAGCCGGGGCGGACATATTCTTATAATGCTCATTCTCTCGTGTTATTCCGCGCACTTTAATCGCGCTTTCCTCAATTGGCCCTAGGGGAGAAGTAGGTCAGAGATTTCCCCCGCGCGCGCCGCCCGCCGCCGCGCTTTTGTGCAGCCTTTCCACATAATCTCGCGTAACAAGAAAATATAAAAAGAAACCCTCTCTCGCGCTCTCTCTCTCTCTCTCTCCTCTCTCTCTCTCTCTCTCTCCTCTTAATGCCAGTTCTCACGGGCGCACGCCGTACAGCCAGATTGCAAGAGAAAAAAAATATCATTCCAAACGACACGGAATTTTCCATTTTTATACAGCGCGCAAGGAGGTGAAAATTGTGAATTCAGAGATTTTTTGCATTTGGATGTACGTGTACCTGCGCTAGACACTATCTACTTACCGATATAAAAATGGCAGAGTCGACGTTTTGCGAGACGCTGCCGTCGTTTGAATTTTAACAAGCTACGGAATCAGCGCGATTTTTTTTCATAGCTTTTCGCGCGAGTGGTTTTAGAGAGCTTGCGGAATTTTTTTTTTATGAATTCTTTATCAATGGCGGGACGCGAGTATTGCAGTTTTAAATTTTCAAATATGCACCGACAAAATATACAAGTAGATATACAACAAATATTCTATTCAGAAAGGCTTTTTTAATTTTGAAAATGAAATAAAAAATTTCTTTCATTTAAAAAGTAGACAAAATATATATTTAATATACTAAAATGTAAAATCCCACTGGTTTAAAAGTTTTTCAAAAAATAGTATTGCAAAATCTGAAGTGTCATAATAAAACTTTATATAATAGAAAATCATAATATTTTAATTTAACATAATAGAAAGAAATAATTTATACAATAGATAATCCTTAACACATTCAATACCTATCGTAGAGAAAAATCCTAGTAAATTCAAACTAGACAACAAAGAACTGACGATTCGACGAAACTTCGTCGAGCAAACACGGGAGGATGTCAAGGTAAGGGATATAGAAACCAGAAGTCAACGACTTAAAAATAATAGCAAATTTATTTGTTCATAAAAATTGATCTACAATACAATATTTCTTTCAGGTCATGAAAGATAAAATGAACATAAGCAAAGGAAGAGATCGCGACCGAACAGCCAGACAGGTACGTGCGAAAACGCAACTAAAAATGGACGAACAGTTTCTAAGTATTTTTTACATCGTTTAATAATAAATATCTTTATTACAAAAGCGAGCTATTTTCAAATTAACAAAAGCAAGGTGAGATGTAAAGTAAGATATAGCGTTACCCTGCACTCACCTCGCTTTTGGAACTCGAAAGTGTCGATGTCATTGCTAGTGTGATGTCTCATCATTTTTTTTAATAATATTTAAGTAGAAAAAAAACGCTTTTTTACAAAAATTTCTTACTCAACTACGGTTAATACTTCATTATTCCTTAAGAGTTAGTCTATAAAAAGAATTAAATACTTAGTATTTAAGAGTTAGTTCGATTAATAAGCAATTGATTATCGTGTAGATTTATAAAAATATTTATAACTATTACAAAATTGGTAGTATGTATAATATCGCAGCGATAAAAATTCATACGGAAAATGTACTTCTATCCACTCTTTATTAGCAAACAAATAAACTTTCTTGGCGTTTGTATAAAATTAGTTTCATAAAAAAAAGAATTATTTTATTCGTGCAATGAGTCTTCCATTCGTATATACTTGAGATTGGACGAAAAAAGCGGTAGCATTATTACTTTGAGTAAATTAACCAACTGAGTCATAACTTCCTCCAAAGACTATGATTAAGCTGTCAGAATGCACTTGAAGCTGCCGTTTAAAATACTGGTGAAACTTTATGAATATCATATATATATAAATATTTATATATTTATTTATTTGTGTTATATATATTAAAATATATATCTTTGGTCAAAATCACAACTGACGTGCCGGTTAATTTTCTCAACGCAAGAACGCTCATCGAATCTCAAATGACCCAATGACTCATTCTTCCTCCTTCTCCTCTTCTTCTTACTCATTATAAAATTGTTAAGTAGCCTACATTTGTCCTATATCGTGCTCACAAACACCAGTAAAGTTTATTTGTTCAAAAAAACGCTTTAAAACTGCTCAAAATTGACTCAAAAGAGGCGGAGAGTAAAAAAGTCCTCTCTAGATGAACCACTCTTTCCTCTTTTGCACTTGGTGTCCCGTCGCGGAATTGACGACCGCAGAATCCGGATCTAGGGCAATCTCCGCGCCCTTATCCTCCTGGGTCAGGTACTCGCCCTTATGGCGTGACATGTATCGTCCGATCAAGACAATCATGACGATGAGAGCTAGAAGAATGATGGATAGTACGCTGCCGAGGATAGCAGTGTCGGTCTCGTTGTACGCGGCGCGCACCTTGTCCTCGTCGATCTCCGGTGGTGGCCTCGTCTCCACGATGTTGGGCGGATGCGTGATTGGCTCCACGCCGCAGAAGTCCTCGGTTAGCTGACCGCTTAGCGAGCGGACATTACCAGGTCCGTTCTCCTGGAAGAGAAGCTTCAACGGGTAGATGTCGTCGAACTCCACGCGCGACACGCAACCTACGAAGCCTTCGTGCATGGACTCGTTTTTGCCGATGTACATGTACTGGATGTTGTTGAACTGGGCGTCAGCGGAAGCCTTGATGTTGAAGCTGAACTCCTTTGGCTCCTGATTGTCCACCTGGATAACGAGTATCGAACCAGAGTTCTTTCTACCAATACGCACATCGTGGTACTGGCCGAGACCAAAGTGCTTGTCTGGGAAGATAACCTCCTGCCTCTCAAAACCAAAGTCAAAGACGACGCGAAGATGACCGCTGTTGGACACCATAATCGTCATGTACTCGCCGGAGATGTTTGATGAAAGTCCGATGAGGAATCCCTTAGGGTTGGTCGTGGTGAAGCCCACGCGTATCTTCTCAGCGATGGTGGACCGCCAGCTGCCCGAGAAGTCGTACTTGATGATAGAATTCTGCCGAAGGTTCACGCCAATCTCATCAGCGCAGATGGGACCCTTGAACGAGGTCCACCTGCAGTCGCACCAGTAGCCATCGTAGCGCTCGTGGCAGGTACCGTTGTTGAGGCAGGGATTACTCTCGCATCTGCCCACGCAGTCTTCACTTACACCATACAAGCCTCTCCTGGCTTGTCCTCGCAGATCCTGGAGCCTACCGTTCAGCAGGAGTGACCTGATGCAGCCGACGTAGCCATCCCTGAAGTCCGTCGTGGCACCCACCACAAAGTTCGAGGTCAGATGTAGCGCTCTTACAGGGCCTGGAGGCTCGCGTACTTCGTTCTTGAAGGCACCGTCGATGACGATACGTGCCTCCTTCCTGTTTCGCTCCACGGACACGCTGTGCCAGTTGTTGTCAGCCAGTCGGTTGGACGTCTGTACGCTGACAGCGAGAGGACCACCGCCCGCCTGGTACTGGAAGTGGATCTGGTTACCGCCGTTGATGGAGATCTTGATGTAGTCGCTGGGTCCACGGCTGTGGACGATCACCGCGTTGTCCTGCGTTGTCCTGAACTCGAAATAAATGTCGCCACTGTGGCCCATCTCAAAGGTCGGCAGGCTCACCGTGGCGTCAGCGATGCGGAACGTCACCACATTCGTCGATAAATCGTCACCCTCGCAGATCAGTGCACCTAGAGTATACATACCCTCCTTCTCGTCTAACGGAGTGCCAGTGTCACCGAAGCGCAGCTGCTTCACGGGTAGATGCTCCTTCTCGGTAATATCTCCGGCATCCTCGAACCAGCCCTCCAAGTCCGAGTCGCAGTTGCACCACTTCTCGGGCTTGGCGCAGCTGCCCAGAATACCGCACTCGCATTTGCGCGAGCCCGGAAGAGCGCCACCCCAGTAGTCCATCTTCTGGTTGTTACGGCTCACCCACCAGGAGTTGGGTTGGAAGACCTCGTTCTGGTTGACCGGCGTGTTGAACAGCCGCGAGTGCTTGCAGGCGTAGCTGATGCTCTGCCGGCAGGTCTGCGAACGGTTGATGAACGCCTCGATCTGGTCCAAATCCGCGTCGTAGTGGATGTCCTGGATGAAGCTACCTGGCTCCTCGAAACCGTCCACAGGTGTGGGATGCTCGTTGCTGTGGCGCAGGATGGTCATGACGCGGCCGTCGGCGAAGAACTCGCAGGTGACGGGGAAGGGTCTGAGTGGTCCGCTACCGTCCACGTCGATCTTGATCTCGGCCTTCTGGTTCAGCGTGTTGGGCGACTTGCGATAATCCTCGCAGGAGAGAGGATTGAGGGAAGTGTGACAGACGGCACCGGAGTATCCGGTGTTAGCGCAGTCGCAGAAGAACTCGTCCGAGTTCTGCATGCACATGCCGGCGTGTTTGCAAGGATTGGGATTGCAGCGGTCGACCATCTGACAGGCGTCGAAGACGATCTCGTTCTTGCAGCAGTACTCGTCGTCCTTCCAGTCGGTGGGTAGCTTGTAGTTACCGTCGATCTGAATGACGCGCATGCAGCCGATGAAGCCCCGATGGTTGTTAGGCATGCCGCCGACGTAGTAGAGGTAGCCGGTGAGGATCTCCATTTGACGGGTGGTCTTCATGGGCCGGCCGTCAACGTTGAGAATGAGGTTGTTCTTGGAGAGGGTGAGGATTACCTGATGCCACTTGCCGTCGTTGAAGCTCTCGTCGAAGTTATCGAGAATGGCCTTGGGCGACATACGGGTAGAGCGAATCTCGATCTTGAGTTTGCCCTCTTCGAGGAAGAGCTTGACGTAGCCGTTGGAGATGAATTCGTGGTAGAGAATGAGACCTTGATCTTCGTAAGTTCTGAAGGACAGGGAGACGTTCATGGAATTAACGCCTTCATAGCCCTTGAGCTTGGCATAGGAAGAAGATGTGAGGAAGGTTACAGGAATGATTGGAGGCTCGGGGCAGCTGTAGAATGTGTGAACAGTCTGGTAGCGCCAGTTCTCTCCATAGAGTTCCATGTCCCTGAGTTCTTTGATCATATTAGTATGGTTGAAGAACAAGTTTTCGATGCAACCTGTAAAGTTTTGGTTAACAACGAGTCCTTCTTGTTTATTGGGCACACCTCCAATATAAAATGCTCTGTTCAAGTCTAGTCTGTAAAACTCTCCTTTAATACGTCCATTTATCAAAACTCTGTCTACTGAGAAATTTATATCTTTGCGGTTTCTGGATATAACAACATCATGCCACATATTGTCATCTAACAAACTACCTACTGACAAGCTGGTCATGATTCCTGATCCAAGGTCAATGTTGAGCAGCATCCTATTGTCACGCACTTGCAGGGCTAAGAAATCACCTTGAGATCCACGAGAGTACATGATGACTCCATCAGCATTGTTAGTCTTGAAACGGAATCGTAAGGAATGTCTGTCAGTTTCTAAAGGCTCTCTGAGCAGATCCCAGCGTACCAAAGAAGATCCATTAAACGAGACAATGTTAGAAACATACTCGCAACCATAGAGTTCAACTCTCATGGAAATCCTATCGCGCCAGCGAGTAGGATTTATTCTAATCCACTGAGCTATAATAGGCACCTCAAATTTGTTCAGTCTCATGGTATCGCCATCCTTGTTACCCTTAAACATCTTGATGTTGCCGTCTGTCTCCTTGAAATCTGCATAATCAAGGCCATTGGTACCATAGCTGATGCCATACTCCATAACATATTCATTATAGTGGGCTCTTCCTTGAGTGGCTATGGCAGTGATATTCATAGTCTGTCCAAGGTCGATAATCAAATACTGACTGAAATCTGAGCTACTAGCAGTCCATACATTTGGTCCATAAAGTCTAGCATTGGATGGTCCTCTTTCGGGCAGAAAAGTGGTAGCCTTCAGCTGCGCCTTATCCAGCAGAGGGTAGTTGCAGTAATCATAGTCGTACGCGGAGGCAGTGGCCAGCAGACTGCAAGCTGCCAGGACCACTGCGATGAGATTCTTACTATTTAGTACAGTCATTTTTTTCTGCAATTAATCAACACGCAGCAGAGAGCGTCATAACGAGATTCCAACGAGATTCTTAAATTACAGTTACCGCATCGGCCGCTCCGAAAATTCCTTATCACTTCCACCTGTTTAACTTTCCCTTCTCAGCTACAGTACCAAAATATTTGCACTGCTACGAATTTTCGCGTATCTCTCGACCAGGGCGCGGACGCACACAGTCACTTGCTCATGACTAATCTTCTTCTCCGCCGACCTTTTTATCGAGGTTAGAATAATATGGCTGATTGATCAATAATCTCGGCGCGCCGTCCCGGGGCGTATATAGAGAGACACAGAGGCGCAGGCACAGCGCGACACACAGACGACGCTATATACTTGCGTCACGCTTCGCCCCGTCTCTCTTGCGAGAATCCGCGAACGTTATAAAAAACCTCGCAGGTCGTCGTCGACGTAGACGTCGCGTTACCTCGGCCCTCGCCTTGTTTTGGTCATTGATGCTCTCTCACGGACGGGAGGGACACGCGCGAACTATGGGGCAGCCACCGACCACACCTAAAAGCCACCGCTGCCGCTCGCTGCCGTCTCGATTACCTCCACCACGCAAACACGCTTAATTTCAAAATGCGCGACGCCAGCGACACCACGCGGCACGTTCATTCACGTATACAACTTGTTATATCGGAGTTCGGAGCATAGCTGCTAGCTGCATAGGCCGCCCGCCGTAGCGGTGATTCACAATCACGCACTGTACAGTGTACACATAGTACTTACTCACTACGTATGCGTGCGCACTATAGCTGCGTGTGTGTATAGTGGATACCTGAGAATGCATTGTGGGAAGAGTGAGAGGGTGGGTGTGTGGGCCTGTCAGTCTCTCTCTCGCGAATGCACAAAAGTAAACACAAAAAGGGAGAGAAAGAGAGTGGGGCCGACAGACGCAGCTTCCGTTCGGTTGCGCGCGGGTATTGATCCTTTAAAATTGAACGATGGCATACGATGATGGCATGGTCTACTTACGGAATATAATAGTTTTATTTCTTTTGGAAATTTGAAAAAAAACAGTCAATATGGTTCATAGGATAATATTATTATTTGTTACCCTTTTTTTTTTAATTAATAATTTTTTTTAATTAATAAAAATGTTTTTAAAATTTTTAAAAAAGTAAAAATATAATTTCTTATTTTATTTCTAATTTTATTTGTTTTACAATATTGAATTTATAAAATTTCATCATGCAAAATAATTTGGTTCATTTAAAAAACAATATGAATTTATTTTTAAGTGGTTTTCATTCAGTATTCATTCATTATTTTTATTAATAAGTTGAATTATTTTTTTACCATAAGAAAATAAATGCTTTATTAAATTTCTTACCCTTTTTCTGTATAGCCATTGCTAGATAATAGTCCAGCAAGAGTGCCTCAAACCAGCCATGGGACGGCAAAGTACAGTAAACTGGAAAATGAAATGGACAGTCCCAATCGACAGTTCCTCGACGGTGTTATATGTAACCAGAATTCCATGATGAGACATCAAGATGAACACCTGGATATTATGAGTGATAATACTGGCACGTTAAAGACAGTGTCAAGGCCAATTAACTCTGAATATGATGAACAGCAAGTGTTAGTATTATCAATGAAAAATAGAAAAAATATTTTATCAACAGTAATTTAAAAAACATTTTGTTACTTACATCTATTCTAACAATATTTTATTTTTTAGAATGCTGGATGATTTTAATAATGAAATGGAAATAGTGACTGACTCAAAGTTGGATGCGACCATGAAGAAAATGGCAAAGGTCCTCCATATGAGCAACGGTAACTATAACAATTATATTCCAGCTCCTACTACTGCGACATCCAGTACCTCTGACTTTCCTCCTCCAAAGCCTTGTTCCTTGTCCTCCTTGTCGACTACTATAACTAACTGTTTTCTATGCTCCAGAGATTAATTAGTGTCTAACTATGCAAATGGGCCTTACAATGACTCAATAATTTTACTCCAAATATTTTTATTTTTTAACGATATTTAATAGTACAAATAAGCCCCTCATGAAAATGATTTTTGAAGACTTTATGAGATTTCATAGATTTACCCGGTAGGCACAAAAACATTATGAACAATTTTAAAGGCAAAAGTAGTTTAAAGTTTTTTCTTACAAATTCTTATATGACATGAAAGTCTTTACCTAAAACATAAACTTAAATACAGTTAAGTGCTTTATCATTAAAAAAAGTGCTTATTTTAACATTCTAAATCTCAAGAATTCAAAAGTTATTTTAGATTTAAAAATGCTTGAAATTTTAAACGTAAATTTTTAATTTTTACGTAATAAAATAGTACTTATTTTGAAAATTTTTTTGAATTCTTTGCGCCTATTGGGAATTTTTCGTTAGACTAGAAAACTCTAGTATTATTGATTCAAATTTCGAGGTTGCATTTCAAGTCAATACCCGTGAAAAAACAAGTAATGTCAATAGCGAGATTAACGTAAATCGGAATCACAAAAAACTGGCAGCATAATTTAGGCGCTAAAATCGGATACTTATAATTCGCATAATAGTAAAGGTACAAATCATTTTTACGCTTGAGTTTAGCCATAGACAATTTACCAAGTGTGAAATCTTTTAAGAGCATAGAAGTTCGAAGCAATTGAATGCTTCATCACCTAAGTCCATTAGTTTAAGTTTTGAAACAACGGGAAGATGTAGCAAAAATCACTCAGAAGATGAAAAATTTTTTTTAATTTCCATTATTAGTAATAAAAAAAATATATATATATTTCTAACGAAAAATATGTTTCTTAATCCAATAACAGTGCCATTGAAGTGAAACGTTTAAAAACTCTATTTATACTGCATTCCAAAACAATAAAACTTCCAGCAAAATTCATTATCTGGATGATTTTTGCCAATACATTCCCTCACAACTAAAAAAAGCAGTGCAGCTTTACGGAAACTATAATGCCTCAGTGATCAAATAATAAAATGAATATAATGTGTAACAATAAATTTTTTTGCGAGATATACTTAGATCGAGACAGGTCGAGTCCTTTTTTAAGGCTCACTAATTTTGTGGTGAAAACAATTACTGTTAGCGGTATAATGCCTAATCATAGCCAAAAGTAACCAATAGATACAAGGGAAACAGACGTTAGCATATATATATATAGCAGCATATATATTTCTTAGTATTGTGTCATGCCAAATATATATTATATATTATCCAATGTATGCCAAAAGAAATCACTCGAGAGAGAGAATGAAGGGAAATACAAACGAGAGGCTAAATGTTTATTTGCATTTCGAATCAAAGGATAAAGCTCGATATATTATACAGTTGTAAGGGTACAATAAATACAAAAAACTAAACGCCGTACATAGAAGCCAAAACCGGAGAAAAAGTTTTGCGACAAGCATTTTGCAACGGGTTTTTTCTATATTTTTGCGGGTACTTGAATCGATCGTCGTATCAAAATATAAGGGGTATATGACAGAGGCGTTTTTTACGAGCGATGACAAAAAAAATAATGATGATAGGGGTGACAAGGGGGGGATTGTAATGTTTTTGCGTATACACGACATTTGCAAAAGAGAGATACATTGTTGTTCCACAAGATATACATATATATTATACGATATACTCGATGTGAACACAATTGTGGTTGTTGATGATATATAATTAAGCTAAGAAGTTAAAACTTGATATATCAATTTGAATGTTGATGAAGATAAAGATAAAACTTAGTGAGAACAGAGTTAGGAAGAGCCATTATTTTGTGATTGTTGTTGAGATGTGAACGGGTTTTTGTTTCACGACCTTTTTATGCGAAGGAACAAGTCGCGTGGAAAGATATTACTCGTAAATTGTCTTGTACTTAATTTACTTGTTTTATTTTGTTAATAAGATATAAAAGCGTAACAGATGGATCCCGAAATCATTTGACGAATCTTGTTCATCCTATTTGAAAATCTTTCTATGCATTTATTTACAATATATCGATTCTTTTTTTACTATTTTGCGTTGGCGATTCAATTTCGTGATCCTTCAGTTATTTTACGTGCAAAATAATGCTATTTAAGATTCTAAACTAAGTATAGTTACTAAAATGACTTAATGGACATTATTTATACATATCCAAAGTAAAAATATGATTTAAAAAATCTAGTTTTAGAAGTATTTAGAAAAAAATCGGTCAATGACGATTTGTTTAGTCGAAAGCGTGTAGAGTATCGAAGAGAAAATTTCCAAAACTAGTTTACTATATGCTTTAAAATTAACGAGTACTTAAGCAATTCGATCATGATTCTATGCGCAAGAACAAATATAATATATTACCGATTGTTAATCCGTTTACGGCGGGACAACGTCGAAAGCTGTTAATTTAAGCTATTTTCCCATAGACTCGAGAGCTTTACTATTATTTTGTAAATTTCAGTTTTAATCTTATGTGTGTTACTTATTATTGTATTAAAAGAAAAACCGTATCACTGGACGTGACAATATGTTTATCTTATCCAACAATTTTTTCCCTCACACATCCTATAATACAAACGAAAACTGTATGTGTCGTTCCGTTTCTTCCTGGCAAAAGACATCATTGTGTGTGACTAACCACCACTTTTACACATTTGGGTGTGTGTGTGTGTGTGTGTTTTACCTCTGGGTTATATACATTACGAACGTAGAACACTTAGACCATGGTGTACTAGACCATCGCATATCCGACCATCGTTCGAAGAATTGGGCCAAAAAGTTCTATATACTAACTATATACATAATAACACGACACGAGCATCGGACGTGTGTTTCTGTTCTTGTAACCGTATACTGTAATAAAACTTTAGCGTTAAAATGTGTCTAGTGATTTTGTATCTCAGTGATGTACGTTGGTAACCAAAATTATACACCATTATAAATATATACTAACGACATATAATAACATTGTGGAAAAAAAAAGATATACTGGAAAATTATTATTGCACGCTCACCACCAACACACACGAACACACTGGTTCCAAAAATGATGATGACGAGAGAGAAAAAAAAATAAAGACACCATTGTTAACATGATATATACTGTGTAGACACCTTATATCTTGTAAACGATTAATAAAAAAGAAAAAAAAACACCACCATGGGAATATAGTTTTACAAGTGGCGCATGTGATTGTTTACTTTTACGTTTGTTTTAGATCGCAGACAATGGGTAGCCATTGGAGTGTTGACTGCTATATTGTTAGTTCTCGTTGTTTTGTTTATACTTTGAGTGAGGAGAGATAAATGAAAAAGGGGAGAGAAAGAAAAACGAGAGGGTGCGAACTTCAAGTTCTCCGCTCCAGCGGTGCGTGCGTGTCTTGGAAAAAGAGAGAGCGAGTCCGATGATGACGATGACACGATGATAAAAAAGCGCGCCTCTGACTTATCTTCATAAGTACGATTCTTTAATTGTAAGCGAACGACGAACCAGTTTTTTATTATTACGTTTACTTTTTACTACACGCACTTATTTATTTTGCATAATGATATTGATTAAGTGGTTGAATATTTTCAATAAAAATCTTGTATCATAAACTCTCTGTTGTAGTGTCATCCTCGACGTGGACATGGAAATATCGACGTTCCATGCTTCCATTCATATCATTTCATTAGAATTTTCTTTTCTTTATATTTAGAAGTATCATTTTATTCGATCATTAGTTTCTGAGAGGAATTTTTACTTTTTCACGTTTTTTTATAATTTGAAAACACTTTTATATTTTTTACTGTATTCCTTAATTTTTCGTCACTTTTTTATGACTACAATATTTACACTTGTTTTGGTGTCAAGAAATTTTTGTCGCACTCTGAAAAAATCTGCAACTGTTGTGAAGGCAAGAAAAAAGGATTCCATCAGCAACATTATACTCTCGTTATTTTCTAGTAAAATTACTTTATTTTTCGAATTAAGTTTTTGTTCTACATTTTGTACTAGGCTAAATGGTATAAAATAATTGAATTATATTATCTCATAAAAGTACAAATATTAGAAAAGTTGATACGCTTGAGATGTATGTAAAAGACTGGATAAACAAAGCTTTAAAAATCTATATAAATTTTAAAACGAAGTCTTCGCGTGCTTTTTAAGCGCACTCGACCTATATAATAATAATAATCTACTTATAATGAAAAACAGCACAACACACTTGCACTCGTAGGATTAAGTTTGAAAAGTCGGAATTCATAATAAGAATAAATTGAATATTGGTCCAGTGTATAAATGCAACGTAAATTAATAGTCATCTGAACTTTGTCTATTTTTTTAAATCGTACACATTAAAAAAAAAAAAGATCTTTGGTATGATACTTAAAATATTGCAATTGGTCGCACCATCGTATAAAAAATAGCGCAACGTAAGCTGAGCTTTGAAAGTACATAGAAAAGATTCTTTAACTTAGACTTAAATAAAACAATCGTCTAATCGGCGTAATGTACACACGTAAAACAATGATCTGCTAAAAACGATACGCCACGCAGTCGTGCCTCGTATCGGTCGACTCTCATTTACTCGTTTCTCTAAGTATACTATAATTGACAGTTTGCTGTTTTAAAATTTTCTTTTACTTTCCAAGTTCGTCACCAATTATTTTTTTCTACTAGCGTTTAAGGCACCTCGAAATGTTTTAAAGCCGATCCAATTGATATGTTTCACTTCCGCGGAATCTACAATTTCGATTGCATGCAATTTTGATAGATATTATGCACTTGATAAATTTAATATAAAGGAAGTACAAGGTACTTCTAAGTACTTCAAAAGTACTTCGATATTTTTTTTTTATTATTCTTCTACTTTGTCGATTGATCTTAGCTTTATCTTATATATTAGTATGGCCTGATTGGTTTGTCTATCTCGAGATTCAATTTCAGAAACAAAAAAGTTACTTATATTTTGATAAATGCAAAAATTTTCAATAATATAGGCTCTAAAAATTCTGATTTTTTTTTTTTAAATTAAAAGAAAGAAGACTAATGAACACTGCGAGAAACTTAACTTAAATACTCGAGGCTAAAACTTAAACTGTATATAATAAAGTTGACTTTATATAATTATGTAAATAACTCGTAGTCTATTTTGTTCATAAGAAATTGCAATAGTAACTTAAGCACAGTGAATCACTCGCGAGAGTATATAATAATATATCTGAATCATCATCTTTCTTTTGTTTTTACACAAATATATATATTATTGCAAAAGTCATGAATGTATAGCACTCTACCTCTCGCTCTCGCTCACCGCCCTCGAAAGAGAGACGCGCGTTTCTATGTGTATAGAAAGAAGAAACTCGGTGCCGCGCGCGACAGCGGCAGAATAGCAGCAGCATCACATACCCTTCTCTCCTTCCGCTCTCTCGTTCACTTAAGTATCGAATGGCACGTGTGTGGGGGTCTGTGTGTGTATGTAGTAAGGAGAGCGCGATGCGGGCGCGCTTAGGGCTCGAGCCGCGGGATCTTGAAGCAGTTGGTGGGCAATACTTTGCGCATGTCGTTGATGTTCTCGACCTCGTTGCGCAGCCGGCTCACCTCGTCCTCGTAGTTCTTCACCCACTGGGTCTGGAGATTCTTCGCGTCCGTGAGCGCGCGGATGCGTGAGTCCAGGTCCGCTGCCTTGATGTCCGATTCCGCCTGGCGCAGTCGGTCTTCGAGTCGGTCCAGGTCCGCGTTGTCTGCGAAGAAAAGGGTAAATTAGGCTGTTAATACTTTGATGGCAATTTTAATTTATTTTTGATTCTTTATTTGAATAGAATGAAAAGTATCTATAACTGCGTATAAATGTTGTCGTGAATAAAATATTTTTTATTTTATCGTTATAATTTACATTTTATTTACATTTGTTTTAGAATTCAAATCAAATATTCTTTTGGAAGGTATATTTTGAAAATACTTACTGATATCGGGAAGAGCGTCCAATTCTCTAGTAATCTGCGCTATTTCTTCCAATGCCTTGGCAACTTGTTGCGATGCAGCAGTCACATTCGATTTTGCTTGGCCGACCTTTCGTTTTACCTAAATTTAAAATAAGAATAAAATATTAATTTTAATTTTGCAGGAGTATTCTTTACTTGTTTATTATCATTTTGTATAAAATAAAATATGTACTTCTACTAATAAATATATTTTTCAGTAATTGTAATTTTTTTTAACCAGGTGATTCTGTATATTTATTTACAAAAATTAAGTATAGAGAACAATTAATAACTAATATATTTGGTCCTAACTTAAAATTCAAAGATTAAACTAAAAAAAAAAACAATCAAAGGTAATAAAAAGAAAATACTAAAATGCCAACCATCAAACAAGTTTATAACAACATTCAACAATACAAAACAACAACGCACCTGTCCCGTGACATCGGCATCCTTATTGATATGCCCCTCGTACTGCCGGATCATCGAGTCCGTCGAGTTCACCCTCAGGTGCAACTTGTCAGCCTCGTTGCCGAGCTTGATAACCTCAGCCTTGGTCTTGTTCGCCTCTTGCCTGATCTCATTGGCCATCGCGCTGGCGTTGTTCGCGTTCGACTGGGCCTCCTGGGCGACCTCGCGCGCCCTGTCGGCGTTCTGCTCCGATACCTCCAACACCTGGTGAATTTTGTTGGACTTTTCGTCGGCGCTGCGAATGAGGTCGCGGATTGCGTCTACACCCTGGAGGGCCTCCTGAGCCTTGGCGCGCGCATCTTGCACCTCCGCGTCGAACACTGGAGTGGAGAATAAAAATTGTGATTTGATGTAGTGGTGGTGAAAATTTTTTTAAATTATGCCTTTTGATGTAACAAAATTAATTTGTCGTTATAATTATTAGGTTCGAAGAACAGCATACAAGTCAAATAAATATCATAAACAGAAATTACCGAAATGAATGTACGACAAATAGAAATATTAAATATTAAATATGTCTTTTAAATATTTTTGGAATCTTATATCAAAAAATGAAAACAGAAATGTTTTTTTTTTCTAATAATCATCACGAAAACGAAAAACTAAACCTATTAATAGCATTATAATATTATAATTTTATCAAGAATTTCAAAAATTCGGAAGTTGAACAGTAACCAGAGCCTATCACTCAACATCACGCAAGTATAGTTCTAGCTGCACACGCGAAATTTGATTAGCTTCGAGAATTTCGTAGGCAACTTGGCGAAACGTCGGGAGCCTAGCAACTAGCCTGTGGGAACGGAAGTAAAACGATGCTCTATAAAAATACGAAATCCGAAAGGTATAAAGTTTCAGGAAAAAATATCACGATGTTTACATCAAAGAAGCATTTGTAATTAACGCGGCTAAGGTACTCTTTTCCTAGAAATTAAACTATAAACGGTGTCCCTCGTATACAACTTCTTAGCGTAATACAAAGCATGAAAATTACCGCTGAGTTTCGACAGGGTATCTTGAGCCTCCTTCAGTGTCTGATTTCCGCGGTTCACGGCGTTCTTGGCGATGTTATTGGCTTCATCGACCTCGGCGAGTAATTCGGCAGTCGTGGCTTGTTGGTCCTCGGCCTTGTCCAGCAGTTCCTCGCTCTTTCTCACCTTCTCGTCCACGTCCTGTATCAGGTCTTGGTTCTCTTCTAGCAAGATTCTCGCTTGTTCTTTGATCTTCATGGCCTGAGATAAGAAATATTTTGTATAAGAATTTTTCCTATATGAATTATTGTATCGAACGAAAGATTTTCTCACCTCTTTGTTCACTTCATCAACACGATTTTGCAGCTCCGTCAGGTTAACGGCAGGTACGGAAATGCCGAGTATTAGCAGATTTAGCGCTTCCTTTGACACAGCTTCCGATTTGGCAACTGCGGTGGCAGTGAGTTTCTTCACATCGCCGTACCGTTCTTCCAAAGCCATCAGTTTGTTCTCTAAGAATCTGATCTCGTCACTGCAAATATCAAGAAACACAAGTATTATATCGAAGTGCTTTTAATTTCTGACAATTGGAATTCCTAAATATAAGCTATGCAAAAAAGTACCTTATGTTCGTGTATTTGGCAATAGCCTTCTTTGCCAAGTTGTAAGCCTCCAAAGATGTATTCTTAGCCTGTTCAGCTACTACTTGCAGTTTCTTAGCTTCCTTCATATTCCTGTTATAAATAAATTATTGTTAATTACACACTCACTCAAAGTAATCTACCAATATAACAAAAAGAAAATTAAAACTACGTACTGGTCGGCTACTAATCTGGCCTCTTGCGCGATCGCCGTCATCTGTTGATTTTGCTGACCCACGTGTTCCGCTCGTCTTTTCGCCTCGGCCAAGGCGCTCTGTCCGTCGGTAGCCAAGAAGTCCTCTGCTTCCTAAAATTATTAAAATTGTTATTTATCAATCAATCAACTTTAAGTTTTTAATATTCTCGCGGTAAAATATATGCAAGCTCGAATAAAATTATAAAAACAATTAAAAAACTATTCAACTTTCTCAAATTAAAAAAAAATTATCAACTTTAACGAGTATTTATCATAAATGTTCCTCTTTAATAGCATCTACTCTTCCGCCACATAAATTCTACTGGAAATTGAATTAAATTTGATTCGCCTCGTTAAACGAAATTTAGTCTACTTTACCGTTAATTGCTCATGTATCTTGTCCAACACTTTCTCCGCCTCGTCAATGCTCATTCGGCCTTGGGATGTTGTTCGTTTGGCGTCCAGAGCAGTTTGATCGACGTTCTGCAGAGTCTCATTGATTTCCGTCAGCTGATCCCGAAGTTCATCGAGCTGTTCTACCAAAGATTTCTTGTCGCCTGTAGAAACAAATGATTAATTAAAAATTTAAAAATATAAACTTGAAAAAAATTATTCTTTCTAAAAGTGCTAATGTTTTATTCAACTTTGCTATATAATAAATTCATTGAATTAATGCTATTTATGTCACTCACTTCCGGTTCCGGTCTTGGCGAGCTCGAGCAGCTCCTTCACGCGGTCCTGCACGTCCCTAAGCTTCTGCTTAAACCCTGACTCATTGATAACCGTCGGGTTGCTCTTGATCTTCCTGAGCGTGTCCTCGAGTTCGGCCAATCTTCCACGGTGCTCGTTCACCGCGTCCTGCACCAGGTTGTAGCAGGGCGGGCAATCGATACATCCGTACTGACGATTATGCTTGTT
>JAPYZO010002810.1:0-15394 GCA_030522905.1 Torymus flavipes | reverse complement strand
ATGAAATTTGAGTATAGCGTATAGGAAACTTCAAACGTATTCTAAATCCGCATAATGCTCGATAATGCAGTTTTCGTTCGGGAATACTAATATCTATACTGATAAATTTTTGATAGAGATACTACTGTTGAAGTTTATAATAAAACGCTCAATAAAATAAATCATCCTGTCAGTTATTATATCACGCGTTTGTCTACTTTTATGATCTGTCAATAAAGAACGATCTCGATGAATATTAGCAGCCCCAGAAAAACTATTATTATTTTAAATATACTTGAGTGAACTATTTCTCTGCCACCCATTCCCAATACATGACGAATAAAAATACGCTGCAATAACCCAGTTACCCGCTCTCCCACGCTCTAGCCATCCAATTAAGTTATCCCGGCGGCGCGCGCGCGCGCGACGAAACGAAATCTCGCGCCAAAAATTGACGCCTCTCCGTCCTCTCGTTTTTCCCCTCTTCCATCCTCTTCGCTCCTGCAACTACACACGCGCTTACGGCTCTCCATCTCCCCGCGTCGACGTTTCTCGTTAATCCGCGAGAGGCTCGACTAAGCCCGGCCCGTCCATTAGAGATTCGACGAAAGATGGATCGAGCGCCTTTAGCGCCTCGCTCTCGCTTGCGAGATTTTCCCCGGGAAAATTCTCTACCTTCGATCGCACGTTTTTCCCACCACCATCCAACGTCTATTTTCCTCTCGCGCGTTTTACAAGCGCGGAAGATGGAAAATAAAGCGAGCAGCAGCGCTTTTTTTATGGCTATGTGTCTACGCGTATAGGCGAAGTTTACGATAGGGATATGGCGTAGTCGTATGCTGTGCGATTATTCGGAGCGACGCGGTGTGGCGGTATATAGTGGCGGCTCTGGGTTTAGGGAAAATGAGGAAGGATGGGTTTTGGTATACTGCATTATTTTCGCTGGAGTTGAAATGAGCGATAACGAGGAGTAAAATACAAAGCTTATACAGTGCTATTATTATATACGCGGAGAGAAAAAAAACGGTCAACCTGATATACACTGTGTGTACCGTTTGGAAACCGGTCGCTCGAGGGTGTGTGATGAGGGATAAAAAGGAGTATAAAACCTCGAAAAAGAGAAGAGAGATTTTCAGTTGGACGAGAATTTTAAAAATGCAGCGCTCGAATTCGCAGCGCACTCGTGTCTCGGTGGGACGGGTAGAACTAAAAGCAACATCATGTCGGAGTTTGTTTTCACACGTCGTCTGCAAAGAGTCACTTGATCTCGACAAAACACGATGGATAAACCGGATCCGCCTCGGAGTCCGAAGTGCGCCCTCCGCAGTATATAGATATACACATTCGACTCGTATTTACGGAAAAGTTTTCTAATGCGCGCGAGTGTTGATTTTTAATCCACTTTTTTCCATGCAAACTCGAGACTGATTTTCCACGTGATAAAAAAAATTCTTCCGCTAAACGCCAGAGAGATTCTCCTCAATTTGAGTGCCCCGTCGCCCATTATAAATCTTCCAAGCGGTGAAAGCCCAATACGACACGCTAAAAGTTAACACTGATGAGCCCCGAAGATTGGCTAAGTTTGAAGCGAGATAAAGGGCTTTAAACTGCTAACTTAATGCTTCCTTTCAAACTACGTTTTTAAGTACGAAACTTGTGTTTTGAATAACTTGCGATCGCCACTCACTTTCCTCGTCGCGCGCTCTTTTTAAAGTGCACTCCTTATACCCCTCGGCCATCGCTTGCTTTCTTTTTATAAATTTATAAAATTATATACAACAACACCTCGGCCCAGCTTCTTTTCCTCTATACATAGCCGGACCTTTTACTCTCCGCAAGACAAAGAAAACCGCCTTGCGCGACTAATAAAGCCATCAAAGACCTCGTTAATTTCCTCGATAATAAAGACGAACATCAGCACAGGCCGCTACGTGCTACAACCTCTAATTCCATACTCGCACACGCCTCCAGCCTCTTTAACCTCGCCAACAACAACCTCGTTGCACCTGACGAGGCATAGAAGACGTCGTCGACTGATTTCACGGTCGCGCGCACGCAGGGACAAATCGCACACACGCACACATGTACAAGAGCGAGTGAGAGAAGAGAGTAAAGCAATTTCCCGCGGCCATGATTTATGTCCCGCTGCCGTCCTGGAGCGCGGCACTGATACAATGGAAGAATAATGAAGGTGCGCCTGCCCTTCTATTCTATGCGCAGCGCTGGCCAGCGCGCGGAACTCCCGGAGGCTTAGGCTCGGCAAATTAGAAGAGAAGACGGGAGGAGGAGAATGGACGAGAGATTGAAAAAACGAGCGGGAAGGAAAAACGCAGGGGATGATAGAGAGTAAGGGAGAGAGAGGGAGAGAGAAGGATGGAGTGGGTGGAGATGAGAGTAAGACGTTAAAGTGCTTTCTTAAGGCTCGGCTGGGTGTGCTTTATTGCTTCTATGAATAATTATCGTATTTTGCGCGATTGAGGATCACTGGATTTTGGTTAAGAATTTAAGGTTGGGTATATTCTATAAGTCAGGAGGTTTAGTCAGTTAATTAATTACTTCGTTAATTATTTAGTATAGAGGGGGGAAGAGATCGAAGTAAAGTTATTATTGTACGAAGACACGAATCAATACTGTGTATACGTATATGCTTACTGCTGGCCAGACTCGACTTCATTCCACTTCAGAATAAGACAATGGATGCAATAGTGTGTCGACTTGCACAAAGCATCGTGGAACTATAGTCTCTGGTAAATCCATAAATTTAACTGGCATGTACAAGACTATATACTTTTTCTAAACACAACTTGGGCGAGGCTGATGTTCGTTAAAACCAAAACGATGAAATATCCCTATAAGATAACCACATCACCCCACATCGCCGACATTAAAAATCGCTACGTCAACGTAGCGAATGAACAACAAATCCCTAAGCCCGGCCGATATTATACCATTCCCCTCGTGCATTTATATATACAGACGGAATAAACCACGCGCGTTCTTAGATAAGAAAACAATTTTTCCGGGGTCTACGAGAGAGGGAGAGATAACAGCCGCGAGGAAGCAGGGGCGAAGCTTTTATACCGGCCATATCTCCTGCTTCGTATAGTGGTATAGTAGTAGCCGACTGACTGATTGTCCTAATTAATTACATATCCTCGGCCCCGATTGGAGCATCTGGCCTGCGGTCGCTACTGCGCAGCTGGATAATTTTCCGGGCGAATTGATTTCCGAGCTTTTCTGTCTGAGTGGATGTGCGGGAGTTTTGTCAAGGATGAGGGAGAATGTGATTGTGGTGGGGTCGTCAAAAATTAGGCAGAACAAATTGCGGAAGAAGAA
Organism: Torymus flavipes; assembly: GCA_030522905.1. NCBI lineage: Eukaryota > Metazoa > Arthropoda > Insecta > Hymenoptera > Torymidae > Torymus > Torymus flavipes. The sequence goes on along the minus strand of JAPYZO010002810.1, from coordinate 12,079 downwards.
GAAGAAAAAGAAAAAGTTGTGATTCGTAATGTTGAGAATGTTATATTTATTCGTTTATATTAACAGCTGCGTTATTGCTAATGTTTATTTTATATTAACGAATTCTTCGTCTAATCAATAATTATAAAAACGTGGTTTAGACAAAAGAATGGTACTAGAGTGATAGTTTTATAAATATACACAAACGAAACATACCTATATCAATGACGACAGCAACTTTAGTCTTGACGAGCATTCCATTCGCACAAAAATTACTACCTGTACTAATCCGCACTAGCTTTGAAAGCAATCTACCAGCTCCACTAGGCCACTCATCCAAACCAACCGCACGTCCAGCCAATCTCATAAAAACGCTACTATGTATACCTTCTCACTTTCCCAATTTCCCAACGAAACCCCAAAAGTCACTCTTTCCTTACACCGCAACGTACACACAAAACACAACACCCAACATTGCCACACACACACACACACATACATAGAACCTTACAAAAACTTCACTGCCCGCCGACAAAAAGGCATCATATAAGGGCGCGCAAGAAATTCGACCGCGAAGGGTCTCTCTCTCACTCTCCGTTCCACTTTCGTCGCGCGCACACAAAGGGCCTCGGGAGGCACGCGCGCGAAACCGTTGCGAGCGCGACGTCACAGGCCAGCTACCACACAGCGGCGCACCTGTTAGACACCTGTCTCCTTTGTCTCTCTCTCTCTTTTTCGGTCGTTATATTACGCTGCCCCGGTTTTATTCGGCGCCCCGGAATACACCGACCATTGTTAGTGTGTTATACGTGCATGTGTGGGTATACACGCGCGGATATGAAAGAGGGAGATAGAGAGAGAGTGGAAGGTTTATACGCTTTTGTCGGCAAGGCAGGCTCGCTTACGCTCGAGTAAACAGGCGTAAATATGTTACGCGAGATTCATTGTGGAGAGAGGGTTCGCTGCTTCTTTTTTGTTTTGTCCGGGGGCGTGTGTGGGAAGTGTCTTTGGGGATCGAGAGTCGACTCTTGACGTCCGGATACATGTGTGTATGTTTACGTGTGTTCCGGTGGAAGGGGTTAATTGGTTCGTCAATGAATAATTTCAGAGCTTTTGTGAATGAGCTAGAGGTGGAGAGAGAGAGAGAGAGAGTGGAAGTAGTACTGTTACGAAGAAGAATAGGTTACGAGACGAGGAATTTTTAATTCTTTGTTGATATAAGCCGGACTTTTCGGAAAGTTTTTAAATATAGACATACGAGGATTGATAGAGAGCTACTGTCATAACGTGTGTGTAGGATTATTATCAGATGAATATTCATGACCTGAGAGATTGCATCGTTTCTTTAAGTACGTGTACAATAACAGGTATTGATTAAATCATTATCTATCACCGCGCGTATACTAGACGCTTGTAATGAATGCTGCTGTCGTCACGAAATATATCTTGATGAAGACAAAACGGGCAATAAATTTTCTTAATACGCTTTAATCGTGTGTAGTATACTGCTACATCCATGATAATGCGATCTAATTATTGATATAAATTAATGCCCCTTTTAGTAAAATTAGCATGAAAACACTTAAATGTAGGATAATAACTTGTAGGATCAACGACCCAGACAGCACACGTATATTTACCGCGAAGACAAGTCATAATGCCACGTAATATTGTGCAAGTCTTCTTTAATAAATTTTACGAAAGGATCCCGTAACTGGGACAACAAAAACAAACAGATAAAAAAATTGACGCTTTTATACCGACGGCGCTTTAGAAAAAGGTAAACTTATTAAGCCATTAAACCATAAATTGTGTGAAAAAAGTAAGAGAGGAAGAGAGAGACCCAAAAGCGCTCTTCATATAAAGATATTGTGTAAGATTATTACGCGGCTCGAGAGCCAGAGAAAGAGATATAACGAGTTGACGTGCAGCGCAACAGATAAGACAAAAAAGACGCCGCGCGCTCTTTAATTCGTTTTATTTCGTGGACGAGATCGTTTTACTTGATTACCCAACAAACAGAAAATAACATAACATTGCATGAAATACAACGTGGAACGCGAGGGTGTAACTTTGTTTAGGAAATCGGATCTCCTCGAAGCTGCCGAGGAATTGAAAAAAACAGAAGGCGAATTATCAAAGTTTTCGAGGTTGAAGGTGAGATTCTATTTAGGTGATATCATTCGGGTTGGGTCTTTTATGGTAAAGTAACGTGTTATTCGAAAATAACTTTTCGATCGATTTGACGTTTTATTTCAGCAGTTATGTATCTGGGCAATAAATAAGACCTAAATGAATATTCTTCTTTGAACTCTTTCACAGTTTCGAATACATTGAATAATATCAATCCTGTAGATGGGGTTTCAATTCATTTTATTTCAATAAAATCGATCTTATTAATATGACTTTTATGAGAACTTTAATATTTCATATTATTCCGTTACTTTATATATATGCGAGAAAGTAATTAATAAGGAAAGCAAAAGGTGAAACTTGATCAGAATTTGAATATCCTCATGTGATATAGAAATTAATTATCACGTGACTACAAAGCCATGAAATCCGACCTTTAGTGATCACGTGACCTATTATTCCACGTTATTCACAGTTAGTGTGCAGTTAGCGAACTTGCTGAAACTTTATACTCGATCAGATGTTCCGGGATCGTTTCAAAATGTCTACAATTTTCAGCTCCGTGGTGTCTCTCCCACGTGTAAAGCTCATACTTTGAAAACACAAAAAAGGGAAAAAATATGTAATTCTACCGGAAATCGCTCTATTAACTTAAACTTTTTTGTCGCTAAACGATCTTACCCAAAATCGATTTTCCACTAAACTTTATCGAACATTTTCTAAAGACCCTCTTTCAGATTACACCAATGATCATCCACCTCCCCCGCCATTTCTATCATCCAACAAACTACTCCCCCCAAGATTCTTCCAAACTGATTAGCCCCTCCACCCCTACACCAGCAGCCATCCCCGAAAGGGCATAATAATTCAGCGAACGACGCGGCCCAACTTTCCTCCCTCCTCCTTGCTCCTCCAACTTCCGAAACTGTTGCACTTCGCCTACCACCTATACCCCCTCAGGCGTGCGGAACGAGAAGAAAGCGCGCGTGCACGACACTTACCCCCCTGGAATCCTCTTAAGTCTGTTTATCGTTGTTCCGTATTCACGTATGCGGGCGCGCGTAAGCGGCGCTTGAGTAAACCGGCTGCAGGCACTTGCGGGGCTTGCCGCAGGCGAGCGATCGATGAATGCGTGCGTGCGTGGCTTGGATGATCTTTCGCCTGATGAGGTGAGGTGCTTTTTAGAAGGTATATAACAAGTTGAGGATTGGCTGTTGAGGGGTACGGGAAGAATTTTTATTTTTAGAAATTTTCTCGAATGTTTTATTATTTAGTTGAACTTTATTTTTGGATTTTTCGGGGATATATATTTCACGTAAAGAAAATTTTCAAATATTTTAGTAATTAATTTCAACCACTCTATAATATACGTGAATTGATTTTAGAGATTTTTATAGAAAAAATAAAACATTTATGAAATGAGCCATTCTTAGAAATAGTCCAATCGAACAACGACACATAAAATGTCAACAAAAATATAGTCACCACCATCCCTCGATTTCCCATACCGATCTTCTTTTACAAAAGCTTAATTCAGAACCTATATCAAATTGATTTCCTGCAAAACACCCATACCTTCGTTCCCGTCGAACCTCATTCCAGTACACACGACGTTAAACTTAATCGCGCATACAACCCCGAGGAACAGCATACTCCCGGCGCAAAACCGAATTCACCGGAGCTCCATTCGACTATATACTACACCATTGCGGAAGAAAACGCGGAACGGGAAATAAAATTTCCAACACACACAGGCGCTGTTGCTCCCATATACCCGAGCGATCGGCCGGATGTCGCGCGTAAAGAAAGACGAGAGTTTAACTCGGGCCGACGCGCGGAGGATGGGGAGAAAACTTAACGACACGGGGAATCTCAACGCGGCGTAACAGGAAACGAGGGGAGAAGGGGGTGCGAGTGTCGTGAGGAAAAGGTTCAAAGGAGGAGAGTGAGAGCGAAATAAACGTTGAGAGGTGGAGGAGGCGAAGTAGGAAGTTTGTGTATGTGTATGTGTGTGTATATATCGCGTAGGAGGGAAAAGGGAAGTTTTTTTTTGGCGGGGGGTCGCGAACCTTTTGTCGAATGGGTGTATCAATGGTAGTCTGAAAATAGCCCGGGTTATATCGGGCCGGATCGATGACCGGTGCGAGGGTGGCGTGTAGCGCGATACGTATTTTTGTGAATCGAGGTACGGAGGGATTGGAAGGCTGGTCAGTGCGGAATCTGGAATTTACCTTGGGATAAGCTTCAAGATAATTGAAGACGATGTATAAGAATGTATTTTTTTTTTATAAATAAAAAATCTGGATCTCTATCTATAATTAATATCCTTCACAACTGACCCGCGCAATCAGTATAAATACCTTCCCTCCTTCATCGATGCTCCGCTCCACATTTGTATTTAAAATTACGCTGGCGCTGGGAAAGATGAGAAAATAAAGGGAGGAAAAATTGAGGCTCGGCTGTGGTATATCCCTCTACGACCTCGCCATTTCTCCACTTTCCGTTCTTTCGCAGCGGAGGGAACCTCATCCGATTAAGCGACTTTACGACGCTGAGGTGTAGAAGAAAGACGCAGAGGTACGATACAGGACTGCAGCGAGAATGGGTTAATCTTTAAGGGTTGATTAAGACGCGCAGAAGAGATTTGGACTTTTTAATGAAGAAGGGGATATAGGTTTGAGATCTGTGATTTACTTACGGAGATTAGGGGTGCAGGTTGAAGTGAACTGCGATTGAAACTTACGTGAGATGGGAGGTGTAAAGAGTTGATGGTTTTTGTGACTCACCTGTAATGAGAAAAAAGTAAAATGTTAGAAGATATAAAATAAAATAAAATGTTTGAATTTATAAATATATATAAATTTGTTGCGTAATATACCAATATTATGATTCTTTTTCTCGTTTTATATATAGGTGCAGAGTGCGCAGTTCTAAATTCGAAGTCTCATAAATTCTGCAATTATACCATCATAAATCCACGTTTCATTAGCTTTCTCATGAAGTATATATAGATTTCTGCCAAGTTAAAACACCTTGAACCCATATTACAACCGACCTCATCGCAGCTACACCAGCACGTGTCTCCGCCGACTGCAGCTTGAGAAAAGCTCACTACTCGCACGCTCGCCTCGAGAATAAAAATCTCGGCCCCTCTGAAGCGGTCTTAACGAACGACCGTCTTTCACTCCTCACTCGCTAGCTCTCGCGTACTTTATTTTTCTCCCCTTTTCTCGCGCGCTCGTAATTTCGCCCTTTACTTCAGTCTCTCTCGCGCGCGATCGCAGCCTGAAAAGAAAACGCGCGCTTCTCGCGCGACTTAATAGAAGATTTTCGCACTTCGCACGAGCTCCCGCGTACAAGATCGAGTTTCGAGGTAAGGAGCTGTCGTTTAATTGAGATCGAAGTTGAAGCGAGCTCTCGCAAGCGCGCGAGTTAATTAAATATATTGTGTCGAGCGTGATCGATTTGCCGAGAATAGAGTAAGAGAGAGAGAGAGAGAGAGAGAGAGAGAGAGAAGGACTGTTAAATCCTTAAGCGCTTTGAGGAGAAAAGAAAATAGTTGGGAATACAATCCGGAGGGAATTTCAGCCTCATTTTCCTATTCTGACTCGGGGGAAGACGTATAAAACGATGTACAGTGTTTAAATACTCGAGAAAATCGATGACTCGCTTAAGCGAAGTCGTGAAATGAAATTTCACGTTACATTGACAGAGATAATCGGACAGAGAAAAGTCTTCCAATCCACCCTCGAATTTCGAATCTCTCTCTTTCAACTTCCGATCGCTCATCCATATAAAGCTCTCTCTCCCTCTCAATCACAGCCTATATAAAACGCGAAAACTTTTCGCACTTCAGCGAACCTTACATACTCGAATAACTCACACAGCCATCACACACTCCTCGAAAATTCTCGCTCGGCCCTTTTCCCGAAGGCAAAAGCTACCTACCTACCGCCTCGCTACCTCGCTGATGTAATTACTCGGCTGCGCGTACTCACTCGATGGGAAATTTCGCGAAAACGAGCAGATTCGCAAGCGCGAGAAATCGGATCGGAGCCGCGCGGCGCTGCACGAAATCGGGGAAGCGGCCAGGCGGAACGTCGCCCTCGAAATGTTTCGAGGATATGTGTGTGTGTGTGTGTGTGTGTGTGTGTGTGGCAGGGAGGGATGCGAGTTTTATCTCTATTTTGTTCCCTCGCGAGTGAATTAGCGCGTTAATTAATTCTCGATCCAATCTGTGTGGGTATGTGTGTGTGTGTGTGTGTGTGTGTGTGTGTGCTGAGTGCGCCTATCGATTACGCGAAGGTGCGCATGCACAGATTTGTCGTGGATATTAATCGCATCCTTTTTTGGAGATTCAATTTTTTAGAGGATGAAGTTTCGGGTGAAATGAAAACAATATGATAAAAAAATGTGAACAAATAGAAGTGAATGTTTTGGGTGTTATTAGAGTCGAAATGAAAGGGAAATAGTTATATATTCGAAACTGTTTATGTACGTTCACTTTAAATGCCTTTCCACAAATCTTATCGCCTATACTTCACCGTCATTACTTTAATCAATGACTTCACGGGAGGTTCAAAGTACCATTGTGTAATACGCGCTAATCAACCAATTAATCTTATCTCCCCAATCCACACAATCACGCTCCATTTAACATTCTTTCCGCTGTTCACTCGAACCTATTTATCCCGATACATCAACTCAATATAAACTACAAAAGAACCTTCCATATGAAATTCCTCGCTAACTTCCATTCCGCATCGACCTCGAAACGCAGCAAGAGAAAAGACGAGAAAAAAATTATCGCTGAATTCATTTACCCGAATCCCCGCCGCCGCGGCTTTTCCGCCCGGCTGTCCCTCTTTTATCTCGATTCCTCGTCTCTCCCTCGTTCGCCGCGCGCGTTATATAGCGCAGGGATAGGCGCACTCGGGCTCACCGCGTAAAGGGATTTAATTGGAGGAAGCGCTTTCGCCGCGACGACGTAGAGGGAGAGACGACGTGTCGCGAGCGATTTCGTTTCGCGCTCGCCTACGCTAAATATAACGGGACCGACGCGCGCAGTGCACGCGCGCCTGCACACAGCCTATGCGCGAAATTCGCGCGAAGCGTGCGTGTTATACGTGGGGAGATGCTTTTTAGAGGCTCGAAAGTGGTTGGGTGACGTAGGGATTTTTATAAAGTTAAACGAATTCCGCGTGGTTTTATTGGGAGTTTAGAAATTTTGGTATATCTTGAAGTGTTTTAATTGTATGGTCATTATTAAATAATTTTCAGAAATTTGTCAAATTTTAGGATTTATTAAAAAAAAAAAAAAACACATACATTTTTTAGTATCATTTGAAAATGAGCATTCACTCTACTTGTGCTATACAATTTTAAATTACACTTTTATCTCCATGAATTATTTAATATCTTCAATATACCGACCTGAAGCAAACCCTATTATACCTATATATTCAACCAACTATACTCAATCACCTCAACACCTCTCATGCAAATCTATAAAAAATTCTTGCGGAACACCACGCTCCATTAAATATTTACAAAGCACTCTCAACTGCGTCGCGAGACATTTAAATACCGATTCACCTCGTTTTAACAATTTTTCCGGTGGATCGCCTTGCTTCTCTCTTTCTTAAGAACCTCCCCTTCCCCCTTGCACTCGTCGACACAGGTGCTTGGGCTTTTTCACGCCAGAGAGACGGGAAATATTCCGCGGTACGATATTGTGCACGAGAAGGAAAATCTTAAGTCCTCTTTTTTCAGGATTGAATGGGAGTGGAGGTTTCACACTTTACCGATGTTTAAAGATGTATTTTATAGTTTGTAGTATTAGTAAGAAAAAAAATTTGAATATCAGGTGATAATTTGGCCTCTTTAAATATGAACGCTTATTTACTTGCGTTTTCAAATTAATACTACAGTTATTTTGTGTATTATAAAAAATTATTCTATAAGAATGCGCTCGTTTGTAAGAATTTTCAATTCATAAATAGAAATATTCATTTTCCTTATTGTTTATTCAGCAAATTTCAATATGCCAACAAAAGAAATTATAATTATATATGATAACCTACTCCTCCACGTTATATTAAACAATTTAACCCCTTTTACAAAAATAAACTTACTCGCCAACAGCGCCTTCTTTTCAATAACCCGCCCCTCGCCTCTCACCAAAATCCAACCCAATCCTTTCCCCAGCATCGTACTCGCGACCACAGCCCATATAGCCAACACGGATCCTCCGACGCGCAAAAACCACGGGCGCAAGCCCCTACCTACTCTCGTCCTCTCTCTCTCTCCCACCACGTCGTAAATTACGAATTAAAATAACAAACACGCTAATTTGCATCCGCGCGCGCGCTCAGGCCGGCGCGCCGGGTATAATGACCGAAACTTTGTTACAAAGGCGCGTAAATAATGCGCACAATCGCGGCGCTGCGGGCCGCGCGCGCGAAATTACATCTGCGGAGAAAAGGATAGGAGAACAGGGAGAGAGGCGAAAGTTCGAAAGCGGCGCGGGGACGAGCGTAATCCCCGGCGTAATGCCCGATAAGTCCTCTCTCGGCTCGGTTATGGAATAGCCGCTGTGTCGCCGACGCCGCGGAGTCGCTACGACGCGACGACCTTCGATGGCCTCTTTCAGGAGGTGGGTAGGTGTATATATAGGTCGGTGTTCAATGGAGAAGCGAGGGAGCACTGGCTGGGAAAGGTGCGGGATAACGCGCGTCTTTTTTTCCGAGAAGCCGGAGAGGTTGTGTGTTTCGGAGGTGATAGCGAGGTGGGAAGAAAAAAATGGGTGAAATATGGGGGAGAGGGCTTTGAATTATTTGTAGGGAAAGTCTTGTAAAAGAAATTTCATGTAGTAGTGGATATTTTTACAACAAAATAACTAATGACGGTATTTTGTTGCTCTTAGATTTGTTAAATATTTTTATAATATAATTGTAGGTAGGTAAATTATATATAAAGAATTATATACTAATCATCATAAAATATTTATTCTAGTGGTATGAAATTTAAAATTAATCAAATGAAAAATCCAAACCTATATTTATCATTTCTACAAATAACATTTCAGCATAAGCAACCGGTCAATTCTAAAAATACGCTGCCACACCAAACACGAATCATTAATTTATAATCGCAATTACATCCATATTTTTAAATTCACTGTACTACCGTAACACACTCCACATCCACACATTATATACGCATACCGCATTACAACCAGCATACAGGTATAACGCCAAATAAAGCACGCGGCGACCTATAACGAACGCCTCGTACACTCGCAACAACCTCGGCCTTTATCTCTCTCGCAGTCGTATACACATACAGAGAGCCAGAAACGCGCAAGAAACGGGCGCGCGATCGGATTATTAATCGGCACGCGCTTGCCAACCTAACGGTGTTGTGTATATATATATGTATACGCACACGCGCGTCTCGTTTATCACTCGCGCGGCATGTTTTCGAGGGTGAAATAAAAAAAGGACGCGCAGTTTTTTTCATTGCGCGAGAGAGTTGTCGGTTCGCAGTGCGAGTGAGCTTGTCAAAAGCTAATCTGCCGTTTATAATCGATATAAAAGTCCGTTTTAGGCGAGTGTGCAAGCGTCCGGATGGCAGCGCGTGGCGTGCACGGTGCGTGAAAATAATGCGCGCGCACAGTGATAAAAGCGTGGACACTTTTTTCGCGTGGATGGGCGCGTTCACTGCTCGTTTTAATTTCTCTGATAGGATGCGACAATGGCGACAGCGGTGAGGTAAAGTGAGCAGTTTGAGCGTGATAAAAAACAAAGCAGAGCAACGTAGTAAATGTACTTCAAATTTATATGGGCGTGTGTATATGGCGGTTAAATATTACTTGCGATAATTATATTGAAAATATTAGAAAATCCATTTATTTTTCTTTATTTATACATCTATGCCGATTTATCATATAAACCTAACGATACTCGCAGTTATCTTAAAAACATATAAAATCCAGTTTTCAACTATAGTAGTTTCAAAAAAAAAAAAAAAAATATTATCAAATTCACAAAGCTACCCCCACTCCCACAAAAGACATTTTGGCATCGAATAGCCAGACAGCGAATCGCACTCTCTAACTCCCGGCGTAACATCCTATACATATATATATTCTCACAACTCTCCGAATCCTCTCCAGCTCGACCCCCTATCGAACATCCACATTAAAAGCATTGAAATCGCGGCTATTATAATCCATTGAAAATTACGCGCTTTACGACGCTCCCTCGCTCCATATCCCCCCTCTCTCTTTCTCGCACTATGCACACACACATACACTACCTCGCGCGTGCAAGCTCTCCCCGATTAATTGAACGGCCGAATAATTTATTATGCGAGAATGCCCGCGCGCTTGTTTGCCAGAGCCATTGTGTACATGCACGCTAATGAATCAATGAGTTACAACGGTGCCACCATCGCCGCCGCTCTGCTGCGCCCCTCTCTCTCTCTCTCTCTCTCTCTTTCGCTCCCGGTTCGCTCGAATCCAATTAATTCGAACGCTCTAATTGAAAGATGAGTTTGCTCGGAAAAATTTCGAGCGTTCGAGCTGGATTGCGATTTCGAGATCGCTTCGGTATATCTATACCTATAGTTTCGATGAGGTGTTCGAATTTTCGCGGGCAACGGGCGCACGCGTATATACCGTGTTATATCTGGGACACGTAAATGCACACTGCACACATAGACGAGCGCGTTGGTCCATTAGTGATGAAAATACGCTACGCACACACTAACGCGCGTATTAGCGTTTACATATAGATGTACATTTCAAGCATTTTATCAAACATCCACAATATATCAAAAATTCTATACGCTCTCGCGAGCGGACACCTCCGCGGCCAGCGCCCGCAACGAGGCAATTAGCGTAACGATTATTGGCCGGCCGCAATTAGTCGGATAAATCGATTTAGATGCCTGCGATGACGGCCCGCGCGCGCGTGAGTTCGTCAACATGTATACGTTGTTCGCGCGTACGTATAACGTACTCACTTCGAGGGGGCGAAATTTCACGAGGATAAGAGCTTCGGCGGGAAAAAGGGTCTTGGGTCGCGCGCGCGCGCGCGCAGCGAATCGCTAATTGGCTTCTCATGGTAATTAGCTCGAGCGGCGGCAGCGTGGCTTTTAGCGGGATTACGGAAATTAGTTGTACTAATATTTTGAAAATGCGCTGATTTACGGTAAGTGGGTCGAGAGCTGACGGCGGAGAGTTGGAAAGCCGCCGCCGCCGCCGTCGCGCTGCGCCCTGGGTATATACAGCGCGGTAATCAGTTGTGCCCGGGCGGCAGGCGCGTGCTGACGCCGGGGTATATAAGTATATATATTTGGGTGGGCTGGGATTTGCGAGGTGCTCGTGATGGTTGATGAGTTTTTACTTTAGCTTATGTATGTGATCTTTGGATTGTTTAGGAATTACACATTGTGGCTTTAAATTGTATTACAGTGAATATATTTATATTCGATTTTCTTTTTTGGATTGAGTCAAATTTTTTTATTTATTATAGAAGCCGCGTAGAAGAACGCAGTTTTCTCCGTCGCTTATGAAAACAACGAAGTATACGTTGAACTCTGAATAATATTCTCCATAAAAATATACACTCCGAAAATATATAGTAAAACCGTGAACGTCGATTAAAAATACAGCGACATAGAGAAGTATACGTCGATAATCAGGCATTAAAAAAACAATATATAAATTTCCGACTTTCCGACGAATCGCCAAACCACACCGCAAACACAGAGACGCACATATATATATATACACACAACGGACATGTACATGAGCGCAGCCCTCGCTACCTCATATCCCGCAACCGCAAAACAGGGCTCGCGCGGGCGGGTGTAACACGCCGTAAAAAGCGGCCGATCGTGCCAGGCGATACGGAAAAAACACGTGTAAACGTGGCTGGTCGGCCCTCCCGAAAACAACTCT
>JAPYZO010002809.1:0-22026 GCA_030522905.1 Torymus flavipes | reverse complement strand
ATTGCAGCGTTGGCTATAGCGGTGATGGGGCGTTGATCATGGCAGAGATGGCGGTGATTTTAGCGTTGGTGATAACGTGATAACCCGTGTTGACGGGGATGGTGACGTTGGTGATGGCGGTGATGGGGGTGATGGTGATGGTGGTGATGTAGATGATTGTGACATTGGCTATAACGGTGATGGTAGCGCTGGTGATGGTAGTGATTGCAGCGTTGGCGAAAGCAGTGATGGGGGCGTTGGTTGATTGCGGTGATTTTGGTGTTGACGATAACGGCGACTGTGACAGTAGCAACAACGGTGATGGGGGCGTCGTTGATGGCGGTGATAAGGGTGTTGGTGATGACCGAGACTCCATCATCGAGCAGTCGAAACACCTAGACCACGCATTGCATACGTTCTGACACCTAGAACCTTCTGACACATAAAAACTCGGAGTGCCCAACCTAGACTTTATCATCGGCCACCATTTACGACGCAAATAATAATTTTTTCAATTAATTCCAATAATACATTAATGTTAATCTATTATTTATACTTTGATTCATTTTTAGTATTCAAAGATATTTTGATAATATTAATGCTTCCTGGGGATCGAGATATTGCAAATACTAACTCATTATTTCGTTAAACTCTATAAAAGTCCTGCAATGAACTACTTTTTAAAACTAAAATGTATTCATATATTTTATTTGTAATTAAGAATCGTAATATATATTTATGTCCAAGCGGGATAATTGGGTAATTATTTAAAGGATACGCCAATGAAACGAGTTAACGCGAAAAAAGTACTTTGCAATTTATCAGGCCTAACGCAGACTTATACGACATGGTTTCATAGGACTCTTTCACTGAATACTTGGAATCGCTCGCAACAACGTGGGACTATATTTCTAATCAGTATAGCTGTAGACAGAGTTTATACGAGGTAAAAAAAGAGTTATTTGAACATGTTGAAATAGCTCATTGAATAGATAAAATTCATGTTTTCGATTAAATTTGTAATTGTGTAATGATTAAGTTATTCGATGAATCAACGGAATTGTATGTTTTTGTAGATTTTTTACTTCTGCAGTTATTTCAATTTAAATGTTATAATTATGTGTACAAAAATATTATTGTTTGATCAACAAAAATAATATAATGTAATTATGGAACTTTAATGTTATTGCATGCTGTTTATAGCACCGAAATTGAGAAACTTTCATATGATTTCGTAAAAGAGGTTTAATTTTATTACATTGGCATATAGTGGCAAAAACAGATTAAAATAATCCTGTATCTCTTTAAATCGGGTCAATACTCTAAAGGATAAATATATAAAAAAATTTCGTAAATATTTCATCATCTCATAATAGAATACCACGTCAGGATGAAGTTACCGAATTAAAGTCTCAAAAAATCAAAACTCATTATTTTGTTTAAAAATTTATCTTTAATATTTACAAAAAATGTTATAATTTTATACAACCACAATTAATGTATTAACACAAATTGACCGATATGAATAGAATTTATACCTCGCTAAATTACTGCATACTATGTTGTAATTATTGACTTCATAAACTCTTTATTTTACGTCCTTGCTAATGAAAACAATTATCTGAGAAAGTCTGGCGCAATAATTAAAGAAGATGAAAACATTCAAAGCCATAACTTTACTACAGTATTTAATGGTAGCACTTTAGGCTTGTTCTGTACGCAGCCTTTAAGAAGTGAAAGAGTGCTTTCAAATAAGTTAGTAGAATTGATGTTTCAAATTTGAAAATAAAAATGTTTTACTATATAATAAAACAATGTTTTACATTAATAACAACTAAGAACACAGTAGATCTTATAAAAATATTTGGTTGGTAATACGTGAAGCAGTAGCGATACACTCCCATAACTTTCTGTATGCCATTTTGGCACTTTGACTTGATGTATATTCATTAAATTTTTAAAGGTAACTATTAGTAACCATGTAGAGAAATTAGGCCATTCATGAGGCGGTTGTGTTGCACATTATATGAAATATAAAATTTTGCATTTCTAAATAAGATGCGTAGATAACTTCTAATAATTTTCCCTGTAAACTAATATTTTTAAAATAAGATGATCGAGGATTTTGAAAATTATATTTTTAATGATATTACTCTTTTGGTGTTTACGCCAACTTTTTTTCTTACTCAATTTTAAAATTGTGCCTGTACCCTGTAACTACACAGTGCTGCGAAAAACTTTAAAAATTTGTGGTTGTTGAACTACAGGATTATTTCCAATAATCCGACCTATATGGTGAGAAATCAGCCTTCCTTGCATAACAATTTGGATTAATGGAAAGTTTAACAAAATTCTTACTACAATTTCTTAAATCAATATCTTTTTTTGGGCCTTTTGTGCAACTGTCAGGCAAAAGACTAAAATTAAAAATTGTAGAGTATAATAATACCTAATTAACAAAAATGACTAATAAACAATCAATAATACTACTAAAAATCACTGTACAAAATAATATCAAACATTATATCGAGTGTAAACTTCGGCGAACTCGAAAAAAGTAGATAACCTCTTCGAAGTTATTATCATCTGACCAAGCTGCTACCATCTCTACATCGAACGGCTTACTTAATCTAAATTTCAAACGACAACGCGCAGGCAGTTTATATATATGAACAAACTCTGTGCTGCATTTGTTACCTACGCTCGTGGCCGTTGTCAACACCTAAGCTGTCACGATGTCTACCACTACACTGCCAACGAACTCTAGCTTGAGCAGCAATTGTAAGTATGCATCATACCTTCTGGAGTTGTTTGAAAAACGTCAATCTAATCGCCCAGCTGAAAGGGTGCTGGAGATCCCAAAATTTCACTGTGTGTGTGTGCATACTGAATTTGGATTCAGGTCTTTCCACTTCCAAGGCGTTCACATATGGAATTCCCTACCAGCGGTTGTGAAATATATGCTTTCATTAACTAGATTTAAGGCTGCTCTAAAAAGTCATTAATTAACTAAATGACTAACGACGACCAGTCATTATCCTTGACTCTTGCTAACTGTGATATGTTCTCTTATCTCTGTGATATTAGTTTTTAAATTTTTAAGTATTTGAGTTTATCGACTGACCGATCTCTTTAACAACCTACTCTGTATGATGCTGTACCTCCGTACTTACTATATTAATTGCTATGTAACTGTATTTTTTGCATACCAAATAAACAAATTATTATTATTATTATATCGTTTATCACCTCATCTTCCTCTCTAAACCCCCATAAACCAAAAGCGACTACCAGACCTGTCGTCGTCCAAGAAAATATACGACTCTCAACCTGCGCAAACCCGCAGTAGCGCAACTTCGCCGTCACTCGCTGCTGATTCTCAAAAAAGCCTAACGAAGAAACGGACGACACACATTTGGTTCTCCTTTCCTCACTGCACCGCAAAAAAGAGTCACATAGACACCAGCGCATGCGCTTGCGTGTATGCGCTTATGTACCTGCTATACGCAACGGAACGACCGGTTATACGCCGCTATATACCACCACGTGTGTGTAAATCTCCGGGAATCGGCGAGCATGCGCTCGAGCGCGCAACCGCGAAAAGTGAAGGTAAATACATGTGTGTGTGCAGCGCGCGCGCCCAGCAATTTGAAACCGGTGCGCGCCATTCTTCCGCGCCTCATGTCTAAAATGCAATGACCTTCGATGGCAGCGCCGTCTCTCTCTCCTCTCTCTCTCTCTCTCTCTCTCTCTCTCTCTCTCTCGCTCTCTATCTCTCTCTCTCCTGACCAATGTTTAGTGAAAGTGCGGGAGAGCATATAGGGGGTCCGATGCACTTGCTAAAAGCCGAGCTTTTTTCTTCCTACTCTCCTCCGAGACTGGCGCGGTGGTGGTGGTGGTGGTGCAGCGTGTAGTTGCGCCGGGCGATTTTTCATATGCCGCCGCGGCGTCGACTCGACGGGAAGAGTCCGAAATCGCGCGCGTGCGAGAGTCCAGTGGGAGAGAGAGAGAGAGAGTGATTTATGCCGCCACCGATCTTTTGTAGCGCATTGCGAGATTTTTGGAAAGTATAGTTGACAGTGCGCGATTTATCGCGATCGCGAGGTTTGTCTATTGTCTGGAGGTGAGTCTTTTGTGAGTGTGTGTATGCAGTAGTAGTAGTAGTAAAGAGAAGAGACAATGTGGTTAATTTTCGTGTGCTGCGTGGTCGGGTTGGCTGTGCTGAAGACCTTTGTCGATTCGAGGAGGGATAAGATGAACAATTATCCGCCAGGTTAGACCATTTGACTTTTAATTAAAATAAACAACCGCAATTGTAAATCAAGTGAATATGTGATTGTATTTTCAATCGGTAACATATGAATTTTTTAATTTCGCTTATTGATGGCCCATATAGGTAACAAGTATCAAATAGAACACGTTTACTGTGTAGCTCCATCCGATTTGTGCTCAAAGTGAATTCGCTAATTATCGGTGAAATCGATTGTGTAATTAATATCAATTACGTTTTCCCACGCGAATACTTCCTGCTTATATAAAAATTGTGCAATACGGTAAGCTTTTAACATCGCAAATGTACGCAAAAAAAACAAACGGAACTCGTTTTTAAACTGCAAACTAAAATATAACACATACTCTATTAATTAAGCTAATGATCACGTAACGATTCATCCAACTCGAAGTAAACATGCAATCGGCTGCGTTGCTTACTCTAGTGTGGCATTTACATTTTCACTTTTCAATAAGAAAGTTGATGAGTAGAAGTCAACGATCCAAAGGAGAAGAAAATTTAATTTAATTTCTCTAATAATGTTACCTGCACAAATTCTAATTCATCAAATTACACACAGAAACACACACACACTTATAATATTTTCAAAACGCACAACTACAACCGCAAACCGCAATCCTCATACTCTAACACTATGTATTTACTAACCCCTACTAAAACTACCTCGTCTGTCCCGAAAAGGACCTCGCGGCCTGCCTCTGATCGGCAACCTGTTACAAGTGGGCCGACTCATCAAAGAGACAGGTTTCCACTGGGGCGCCTGGCGCCAGCTCTCCGCGACCTACGGACCGGTGCTCAAGCTCCGTCTGGGCCTAGCTGAACCGCTGATCGTCGTGTCGGGACGAGCGGCCATCGTCGAGTTCCTCAACAGGCGCGAGTTCGACGGCCGGCCCGATACCTTCGAGATCCGGCACCGGTGCGAGGGCAAGAAGCGTGGCATCATCCTCAACGACGGAACGGACTGGGTCGAGCAGAAAAGGTGGACGGAGTACACGGAGTTGTTGCTTCTTGCTTTCTTTTTTATTCGCTTATCACGCGACCTTCGGATGTATGAGCGACATAATTTCGGGCTGCACGGAAAGGTCATTGTCACGAGTGGCACTATATAAGAAAATTGTGAAAGGTCGGTGTATGTTAATGATATGCCGGGGCAAGTGCATTTGGCAACGGGTTGGGTTTCGGGTTCTTATTTTGAAGCAGCAAGTGCTGAAGTTTCCTCATGTGACGAAGTATTTTGGCAAATATTATATGAAATTGTGTTATTCGTAATGCTTTGTTAATGTTTTAATTTGGAAATATACATGTGTGCTGTAACTTGGGATTAAATTATTATAAAAATCAAAAATAGGAACTAAATTACAACACCAAAACATTAGCGCTGCGAGACTGTTATGATTATGATATCCGGAGCAAGTTTCTAGTTGATTACTAAGCATGACGTTAGGCGTGGGGTAACTCGCTCTGGTAAAATTCAAGGTTTTTGTGTGCGAGCCAGTCATGCGTGAAATCGAACTCTCTATAGGCGGTCGATAAATTTATTAAATAACACACATTTTTGCATCATTCAATTATATTGTGTATCTTGCATATACACTTTACACATTAGCGTTTCATTTCGCCCGTTAGCTACTACTTACTTCGATTTTTTTTTGCATTCATTATCAAGATTACAAAGAGAAGTGTTAATTCTTTTAGATTCTTACTGAGAGTGCTAAAAGATTTTGGATTTGGAAAACAGACTATGGAGGATTTGGTGTTAGAAGACGCCGTTATGCTCTGCAAGATAATAGACGACAAAATGCTCGACAAGGAGATCGACGTTCACGATTTTTGCGAGGTGACCGCCATCGCAGTTGTTAGCAGCTTATGGAATTTAATAGCCGGCAGGAGGTATTCGGGCTAATTCTTCTATGCACTTTACATTTTATGTTATAATAAATTTAACGCGTGCTAAAGTGTATGTATTTACTTTCACTGAAAGGTGCGATCCGTCCGAAGAGGAGAAAGGAATGTTAGAAATTTTGCGCATCCTCAAGGAATCCTTTCGCAGCGGGAGTGCAGTCGGCTCGCTCTGGCAGCATATTCCGATTCTGCGTTTCGTTATACCAAAGTACTCGGGATTTTCCGATCAAGAGCAAAGAGTTTCCACGATGTCGAATTACTTTTTGGTAAATATTTATTGGATTTTCTTTGTTGCTGAAAAGGAGAAGTACAATGTTTTCATGTTTTATATGTCAGATTTTACCCACAGGATGAAGTAGCTAGACATAAAAAAGTGAGAGATCAGGCCGAATCGAAGGATTTGATTGACAAGTATCTAGAGGAAATTGAGTCTCGTAATAATAACACCTCATCGTATGACGGTAAAATCCACTATTGCACAAATAACTTAGTAATTACTTAACGGTTAATTTCGTACTTTGGTTTACAGAATTGCAACTAGTGATATTGTTGAAAGATCTTTTTTCTGCTGGAATCGAGACAACGTCGAATACCATAGGCTTTGCTATTGCATATCTGGCAAAGTACCCTGATGTGCAAACCAAAATACACAATGAGTTAGATCAAATAATTGGAAGTACTGGATATCCAAAATTAATTTATAAAAACTCGTAAGGTCCATTTATTTTACATTCATGAAAACATAGTATAAATCTAGCCACATGTTACTTAATTCATTTCATTTTGATTCCCAGTCGTGGGAAATATTTCACTCCGGCAATTTTTGTTTTGAAAAAATTTCGAATACAACACTGTAGTACAAAGCGTCATAGCTACGCTCAGAAATACCTTACATCAAATTTAATACTACACAAAAATACGTTAATCCATCAAAAGATCCATCCGAATGTGTACGCATACTTTCTCCCGTTTCCAGACTGCCGTACCTAAACGCAACAATTGCCGAAGTTTCGAGGTTAGCGAACGTCACACCGACAACAATGGCTCATCGCGCGCTTGCCGATTGTTCGATATTGGGTTACACTGTGAGGAAAAATTGGTCGGTAATTGCAAATCTGCGCAGCGTTCACATGGATCCGGATCACTGGGTTGACGCCGAGGCTTTCCGACCCGAGCGCTTCATCGACGCCAATGGGAAATTCGTCGAGGACCCGTGGCTCATGTCGTTTGGTTTTGGTAAGTTATTTTTTCTTAATATTACGCTAAAAATTGTATGATATAATAGGTTCATATCTGTAGTACATCATATTGTACTACTATAAATAAAAATTTACTGGTCATTTGACAAAAAAAAATATTGCTCCCCGGAAAAAATGCAGAATGTAATAATTTTCAATCTATTAGTTCAAATACAAAAATTTTGTAGTCAATAGTTTCCCATGTAGCATAATTCAATTGTAATTCAATATTGTAACAATATTATTTTACAAAACTGGCAAGACTTAACAATATTGTACAAGTATTATTAAATGTTGATACAGTATTAAAAAAATATCGTCATAGTATTGCACAATATTGTGACAATATCAAAATAATATTGTCACAATATTGAGTAAAGATCGATATCTACATACTCTCTGGTTTTTCTCATTTTTGTTAAATTTCAGCTGTCATATTAGATTTTTGGTGAAACATTTTAGAAATTTGATCTCAAACCTTGAAAAAATTAATATCAGTTTTCTATACACGAAAAGTAATCTGCTATAAAATGTTTATCTATCTTCAAATAAATTAACCAACAATTTAAAAAAACACCAGCTTATTTTCCAAATTATTTATTTCTCGTTCTGAGTCAATCATATACCATGTTCCATTCAACCGCATACTTACCGAAATAAATATTTATAATCTTCAGCACCACGTGCGAAGAAACTCTCGCGGACAAGTTTCACACGCGCGCCCGCGCGGCAGCGCACGCATTCCAATTATTTCATTTCGATGCAAATTGCGTCTCTTCTCTTTTCGCACTTTTCAGGACGCAGGAAGTGCCTGGGTGAAAACTTGGCAAAGATCAGTCTCTTTCTCTTCCTCGCCAGTCTGCTGCAGAAGTTCAGATTCGACCTGGCTGCCGATGAGCTGGCGCCGTGTCTCCTCGGCGTGAACGGTTTCACCGTGTCACCGCCACACATCGACATCGTCATAAAGTCGCGACACTGACGCGACGAGGCATAAATTATATCCACTAGACAACGCATACTGCTATACTTACCGCGCGGTATTAGTGTGTGCCGCGCTTCATTGGTAAAAATGATTTATCGTGATTGGCGGGGGCTTTGTCGTGAAACTTAGACGGGGAATTTCATCGACGTTGTTTCTACGGTTTTTTTTTCATTTCCGTTTCTTATCGAAGAGAGTTTATAAGTCACTGGAAACTGATGTGTAAATTGAATACGTTTATTTATAGAAATAGCCGTGGAGCGTAAAAGAATGATTAACCAAAACTCGAGATTTTTCTAAATGTAGACGATAAAAGCAAAAAAGTTTTTCGTTTAGTGAAATCTGGAGATGTACAAACATTTATGAAAGTATTATCAATAAAGACTATAATTATAGTTTTAAATATCATTATAATTTTTTTTTAATTCAATTAAATCAGAAAACAAATCCAACAATGATTAATTTAATAATAAATATCTATATCATTTATTATGTTATAAATTGCATATTTAATGTTACCATTTGTACACTATCCTGTACACTAATTTGTACACTAAATTCAATCAAACCCCACGAAAAGAAAAATACATTATAATGCTTTTTCCATATTTCCAGCAATCATTTTACGAATATTATTATTTACCGTCTGGTAATAAAATATCGAGATGAAGCTTCATGTAGATCCCACCAGATGGCGCTGAGAATACCTTCAACCGATCCACGCTCCTCCGTCGATCCAACCTAGATCTTCACCACCCGTCGGTAACGTAGTTTCCCCCTATTTTCCCCATCGCTGAACTCGGTGACAGTATTGTCGCGACCATCACAGCACAACGACGAAAAAGAAACAAAACAAAACTATTACGAGTATAGAGAAACCCCTTTCACGCGGCTTTATTTATAACCCTGCAGCGCTTATATATAACCGTTAAAAATAAATTTGACCGCAGGCACGGCCGCGAGCCGTGCATGCCAGACTTTTCTCTCTCTCTCTCTCATGTCTCTCTCTTTTCGCGTTTCTCCGTGAAAACGAACATACCGCCGAGCGGTGCGCACACGCGCGAGCTCGTCGGTAAATAAATGACAAAATATTACGACACGGAACGAAGTAGAAACGTATACCAACACGATCGCTCCCTCTCTCGAATGTGGAGAAAAAGACAAAAAATCCGCCACGTTCCAGTTTGAGAGTATTTTTGAGCAAGCTTCTTCTGCGAATGTGTGTTTCTGTCTCTTTGAGAATGAAGCGGCACGGCCGCTTACTTGTCGCCCAACGGATTTTTCGGGAAACTCGTAAAAATCGATGAGTGTTAGAGGCGCTGAGTGTTAAACAGTTGTCGAGGCAAAAGTTTAGAGTGTTGCAGTTGTTGAGAAATTCTGTAGTGGAACAATAAGTTTAGAAGAATCGAGTAGATTTATTTTTTAAAATTTATATAAGAGTGAATTTAAAATAAACGCTATACTATTACTCTACCTTCAGTACTCACTGTACCTTTCTTTTATACTTTGATATGAAGACAAAATTAGTTTCTGGAATTGTATATTCGAGTGTTATAAAAATATTGTACATTAATTAATCCCATAAAAAAAAAATTTGGTATTCCATAAAAAATCCCTTTTTATTATCTCACGTCATTTATTTAGAACGACACAGTAATTTTAACACTATAATAGTCTCATACTTTTAGAAACAACGTTGAAATAGATAGAATAAAAATTCATTTATAAATAAATAGTTCATTTACGTAGACACTAATCAATGTCAATCTTTATGAAGTGTTGATGAGTTCTGAAGTTCACGTAAATTATTATAACGCACTTTGCATAAATCGTTTCGCAACCCGAGCTTAAACGAGAGGATCTCGGCTTACCTTGTAATACATTCTTTAACATAATTGTATGAATTTTTGGACAAATACGCCGTATTTTAATTTTGCAAGCAAAGCCCATATTGAAACATACTGCAGAAATAAAGTTTCTCGTTTACGAAAGCCTACTTATTTGAAGTCTCGTTGGATGTTTGGAATGCTGCTCATAACTTTGCGGTTCTTTGATGTGTATTATATTTTTGAACTTTGTTGTACTAAATGCGCTTTTACCGTACAAACGGAATATTTGATGAGAATAATATTATTACATTTTTGAATAAGTATATCGTATAAAGCAATTTTTATACAAAAAAAAGATTTATTATGTTTTTAATTTAAGATTAATTTTATATTATACTTTATCCCATTATTTCAAACCTACATTTACAGTATTTCAACCACAAAACTCTAGAGTATAGATACAAACTTATGTATTCCCTTTCTCGCATAATATATATACACGGATAATTAACGACTTCAGTCGACGTTTATAAGCAATTTCTTCACTTCACCGTAACTTAACATGAAGCGCTTGTATACGCGCGCAATTATAACAAAAAATCTTTAGCGCTGCCACTGCTGCTGCTGCTGCCGCAACATTGCTAGTGAAGTCATAAATCCTACACCTTGCACGTGTGTGCATGTGCGTATGTATACGTCAGCCTCTTTCGTATCAGCAGCACCTCGAAACTCTTTTTTCCAGCATCACTCGCGCGTGTTTGTATATGTACCAGTGAAAGGTCGTTGAGGCCGAGAGAAGTTAATATCAATCTAGAGGCGAGAAAGAGAGTGAGAGGGATGAGGTCATGGGAGAGGCGGAAGAAAGGGTACGGGGACGCGGAACTCGATAGATTGGGTGGATCACGTGGGCGTTGATGGACGTACGTTTACAGTGCTCTCCCTCGTGGAATAATAGACTCGAGTTGAATTTTTATGTGGAAAGAGTGAAAGAATGTTAATAGAGTTTTAAGCCCGCTAATGTGAATTTATTGTCTGGATTAGTGAATATTCGGTGAAATAAATATCTAATCTGATGAGCTTACGAACAAGACGAGATTATTGCTTACTTTCTGCCTTTATGATGTTTATTAGTGTTTTAGTACACAAACTAATAATCTAACGTTTATTTACAATGTATTAATATGCATATCGATATATTTTAACCTTTTGTTTATTCTAGGAATTTGCAAATGATGATATAAATAAATATTTTACATTTAATAGACGTGGTAGATATTATAAAAAGCTTTTTAACAAGTCTCTTCCTCATACATTTATTTTACATTTAAACTTGATGAATTTTATTTTGTCTAGTCGAAAAATAAATATTTCCTGAAAAATCAAGTAAGTAAATGAATTTTGTGATATTTTAGACAAATATAGTGACTAATCCAGATGAGTAATACGTGTAGTTTCCCAAGTAAAAAGAAAATCATTCTTTTTTTGTCTTTTTCTGACATGATGCAGCTAATTCTGATGCACCCACTCGCACTATCCATTAATTCATTTATGCAGATGAGGTGCGAATCATGAATTTTTAATTTTTTTACAGTTTAAATTTCTGCGAATCGTGCAAAATTATTACCGAATTTCTGAAAAAGCATGATAAAATAATGCAAAAGAGCAAAATGATGCGGTGATAAAAAAAATATGCGCCTGAATCGTTTCGTCTTTTATAGCGGATGAATTAATACTTAATATCGCATTACGTTGTTTAATGAAACAGTGAAGACAAAGTTGGCAGACCGAGTAATCATCTACAAATGGTCTTGTATATGTATATATGCGTTATTATAAAGCACAGCTGGCCTGAGTTGATTTATATTGGTTACTTGATTAATTCTCGCCGAGAACGACTTTGACTCTAATCTTGTAACTTTCTAGAAACTTATTTTTCCATTAGTTTGCAACACATAATCAAGGCACAAGATGTGTGATAAAGAAAGGAAAAAATTTATCTATATACACTTTTATATTTTCATATCGTTCGCGTCCTTCGTAACTATTTTCAAGGCTGAACTTTTTTTTTTTCACCAATGTTAGCATATCTACATTTTTTGAAGCTACTTCTGAAAAAATAATGATAATAATTGCACAATATATATTTTATTTGAATAACTAATTAGATTGCCTTCATTTTTGTATAATAAAAGATAAAGAAAAAAAAAATTTTAAACATAAATTAAAAGATAATTATGCAAAGAGGAAAGCAGTAGGTATATTATGTTGATATAATATAATCGTATAGTAAGGCTGAGATATTGGTTTCCATATAAGAACATATATGCAGAAAGGCTGTTTGTTTGTCGCTGTTACGACAGGCTAATCTCGTATTTTAACTTAAGTATAAGTAATTATACATCATCAATATAGGTTCGCCATTTGTCATCTCGAATTAGCGCGAATAACATTATGGCTTGTGAAACTTAACTTTCATTCTTTGATATCCGTTAAAATTTTTACAAAACCATTGAAAATTTTGAAATGCAGCTTACTTTGCAAAACGTAAGTATATATTATAGAACGAGAAATGCCAAAAGGTGTCATACCGAAAATAAATGCACGCAGAACGCATGACACGAGGGAAGTGACCGAGAAATCATTCTAAATGCCAGTGAAAGATACAGAGAGTCGAGTCACGGACGAGAATGAGAAAATAGATTCTCTCTCTCTCTCGAAATTGGGCGGCTGCATCGAATCGCCCTCATATTATATACATATATACACAGCGCTGCAAATATCATATCTCCTCCTCTCCACAAATACACGTACAATTTCTTACAACCATCACCACATCATCACACAAAAGATTCTTTTTCGAACTACCACAGGTGAGTATTCCGCGAAAAAAGCCGGCCGATTTTTCTTATTAATACCCCCGGCCAAAACAGTCTGCTCTCACTCATACTACAAAAAGATCTATACTAGCGCGGATAAAGAGCCGAAGAGAGGATCGAGTTTTTCGGCGGCGCTCGTGTCGCCTAACCGTCCTCGGCCGTTACTACTGCTCATGCTTGAGAGAAAGAGAGAGAGAGAGAGGATCCAGGCCTCGTTTTTTTCACGCGCCAGCGGAATAAGGACGGAGAGCGAGAGGAGAGAAGAGCTGACGTCGAGGCTATTATTGCGCGTGCGAGAGCGAGCGAGCGTGTGTGGAAAGAGAGAGAGAGAGAGAAAGATACGGGTTAAGCGCTCAATTATACGCGTAAAAACACGGCTGCGTGTGCGTGCGCGGCGATAAAGCGTACACGCGCGCGCACGTGTATATATATATATCATTGCAAAAGGAATATACAAAGACATCGATATGACATATACGTATACGCGGGTATAGAGCAGCTGTCACATATATACCTACGCGTTATATACGCGCGAATCTCAGCCGCCCGCACGCATGCAAACATACATACACTGGCATACCGTGCTGCAGGCAACCTCCGCCAACACTTACACACGCGAAATATATATATGTTTAAATTCGCACACGGAGAAAGGCGCGCGAGAGGAGCGACTCCGGCGTAGCAGACGACTCTTCATACACACTCAACACACATCTCCCTGTATATGTGTTTATATGCACTGCTATACTCCGAGACTCCAACTTCTTCTTGTCTCTCTCGCACGCTCGGCCGTACTGATCGGATCTCGATTTCCGCGGGTATATACGCATACATACAACGAAGCGGGCGCCGTCGCCGTCGTCGTCGTCGTCGCGTCATCCGCGCCGCGCGGCCCGCCGCGCTTGAGCCGCATCATATACACCACCACCGCCGCGCGGTTAGTCGCTCGTGGTCTTTTCTCGTCGGCGCGTCTCTCTCTCTCTCTCTCTCTCTCTCTCTCTCACACTCACTCACTCACTCTTTTTCTTCGAGAAGAGTCTCGAGGTGCTGTATAATAGTATATATAATACACGCAGACGAGTGTATATTGTCGGTCTGTATAGTGGAAGTATATAGAAGGAGGAGTGTGTGTGCGTGTGTATGTGTGATTAGCGAGGTAGAGGAGAAGGAGTAGTTGTCTTTCTCTCTCTCACTCGCTCTCTTTCTGTGTGTGGGTGTATAAGCGTGCACCACGTGTGCGCCATGGCTACTGGCCCCAACGCTACTGCAGCAGTCTTCTAGTTAACTCACGACGGTAAGTAGTTTATTATTATATACGTATATATCACATTCCCATCCTCTCAATCACACGTGAAGTGTATTTTTTCCTCCGAAAAAACGCCTTTATTGTATTTATACACGTATACACGCCGACGAGGCTTCGTTATCGGAGCGCGCCAGTGCGATTTTCAGGTTATCGCGTGTGAGCTGCTGGCGAGCTATAGCGCCGAATGTGAATCACGATTCGCAGATTCGTTTGTTACATTACCGCAGCAGCAGACGATCCGGCGCGCCGATCGGGGCTATTTTTCTGTCATCGTTCGAAACAAGCGCACGTGTATATATGTATATACTACCGGCGTTTCGGTATACATCATGTGTGTGTGTGTGTGTAAGTGGTATAGTAGTGGAGTTATTGTGCCGCAATGGGATGCTTGCGATCGCTATAGCACAATTATTGTTGATGAGGAGAAGTTGCGAGGATATTGTTGTATGAAAAGTGGAGTTTTTCGGAGCAGTGGTTCGTTGGGGGTTGCATGCAGTTTGAGAGACGAAAATATTTCGAAGTTTGCGCCATTGATAATGAAAAGGGAGAGCATTGAACTTAAGTATTGCAACAAAAGCGTTGCAGAAATGCTTAGAGTATAGTAAAGAAGAAAAAAATACAAAAGTATACGCACATAATATATAAAAATGCATGATAACCCGTGAAAATGTCCGAAACTTTATTAAAACGTATATGCGTCTTCACATTTTACCTACAACAAGATTATTCGGATTGACAGCGTTGATTTTTCGAAGCCACTGAATACCATAATTCATTCAACTCAGGCGACACTTTAAACAAGTTCTTCGTACAAAAAACCTTCCCACAAAAGAAGCGATCTAACAAGTTCGCAACGACCTATAGATACCGCAACCATGCGAGTTCTATTCACCGATCCGTCTTTCAAACTCCCCGGCCTCACGCGATTTTCCATAAATTATTTAACAAAAACCTCGCGCTCTTACAAAGGCGTTAAAATACCTTCGCATCCATCCATCCACACGCACACACATACCTATATACTTCTCTCTTTTTCTCTCTCTCCCGCACGTGATTCACGCGCGCGCACGTATATATATACATCGCGGCGAGTCTAACGAGCGCGCGCGCAATTTTCATTCACCTACGTACGTGCACGCGCATGACCGTCACGTAAGTCCGCGGCGCGTTGTTTGTATACCTATATAGACGTCAGGTGATCGCGCACGCGATAAACGTCTTCGTCGCTGAAGTCTTTCGCGCGCTATGATAAGCCTGCGCACGCGGGATTTTCTTCTTATTGTGTATCGATTTTTGCATTTCAGGCGATAAGAGAGCATCCGAGCGGATTTTTTTGATTGACTATACGAGGAAAACGCGAAATATAATTGAGTCGCGCGTCGCAGCAGTGAAATAATCGAATGATAAGAGGGAGGGAAACAAAGCCCGCCGCCATAAATCTCACCGGTTTAATAATCCGCGCGCAATCCCGTGAAATATACGAGGCAATAAAAAGCCCCGTAACCCCGTCTATTAGTCATCCTAAACCAACCGTAAAAACCAACATTATAAGAACCCCCTTGTCCACTGCGAATAAAATCCAGGCACATGCACCATTCGAATTGCAAAATCACGCGCGCACTCTTTCACCTCGATGCGGTTTATCAAAATTCGCTTTGTTGCCCATCGGTATATAGCTCCGAATAATCCAGCTCGCCGTTATTAATAGCCCCCGCGAGATCGACGCCGTGGCGCACGCAGACGCCACCGCCGCTACACTTCATTAATAAACTCGCGTGCTCGCCGAAGTTCGAATATTCGTATTTGCGAATTCGTTTTTGAGAAGAAACGGTAAAAATTTTAAAGAACAAAATGTGGGCGTTCACCGACAAGCCGTTAAGGCGGAGGCGAGGAACACGACGCGCCGGAAGAATTACGTTGTAGTATACGTTATGTGTGCGCGTTGCGTGAGAGAGTGTAGCTCGTGAGATAGTCGCACAGGCGCGGAAAAAGGTTCTTGAGAGGCCAGAATCTTTCGGAGAGATCCGTTGACAACGTATGGTAAATGGTAACGTGCGGATTTTTATATAGTGCATATCGTATAATAATAGACTGCTAAAGTTGTGGCTTCGATCTTTGCTCGTGTGAAGTATGTTTTATATAGTGAGTGAATCATAAGTACCATCAATTTGTTTCATTATATTCCGGCGAGGAAAAGTTCAGACGCATTCAAACGAGAAGACGCATGACTAACGTATAAAACTTTAGAAGTTATACGTGCATAGAAATTTGCACGTATGCAACTCCACGTGTATGCGAATTTATTTAAAGATATATACGCGGCAGACAAAGAACAACGGTAAAACGAAACTGGCCACTGAGAACGGAAAAAGATGGAAAAAAATTCATACCGAGTGGAAGGGGGAGTGATCAAAAAGCGCTCGCGGATAAAGTGACAGATTGCCGGGCGTAAATACCGGATATTTATTGCGGCAATAACATTCATAATAAAAGTGTTTATCGCACATGTATAAATACTCGCGTGGATATGGTTCGAGCGGCCGGTGCATTGCTTACGAGCGCATTAAGCGTACACGTGGTGTATAAATATTTTGACACAACTGTAATTATTGATGTCTCTTAATTCTGCATTAATTCTCTGTGCTAGAAGGAATGGGCCGTTTTTGAAAATATTCTTGATACCAAAGACATTTCTCCGAGAAAATTCCTCCGACGAGCATTACAAAACAGTGCGGCAATTCTTCGTCACTTTCCATTAGATACGTTAATCCGGGGATGCACACGCGCCGCCGCGGCCTCTAATTGTCCCCGAAATTGAGCTAAGAGGTAGATATTAAGACGCTTAGAAATGTGAGACAGTCCGGCCGGCTTAAGTGACACTCTTCCTGTCCCTATGCGCGCACGCTATCTCTCTTTCTCTCGGAATCCCTTTGATGATGTGCGTTTGTATCGCGCTTCCTTACACAATTTCACCTCATTAAGCGCGTAATAGGCCCCCCCAGTCGAATCGTCGCTAATACCTACATGTACATGCATCGCTGCAATTTGTTGTAGGGTAGATCATAAGCTTTCGACGTTTTCTAAGTATTTTCAAAGCATATATTGTATTATTGGATGGATTCGGCTTACCAAGGTAATTGTTTTTGTCGGGAGATTCTTGGTAAAAGTTGATTTTTAATGTTACAATTATATATAATTATGCAATGTATGTAATCAAATTTTTAATCGCACAATCTCTTATGTAACATTTTTTTTATGAGCTTCAGTATTTTTTATGAAATTTTTCAGCTATTATTTTTATTTTATGTAAAGGTTTAAATGATAACAAAATTTTTTTTTAAAGAATTTTTTTACGGCAGACATGATCTAGGTGCATTTTGATCTTGTAAACTCTAGTCGTGTAAAAAATCGATCGATTAATTTAATACATGCGTCAAAAAGTAACTTTTCAAACTGACATTAAAACAACACTGCCTTCATACTTTATAATATCTATATTAATAGTTTAATGAAGGGTAAAAAATCGAGTAATTTATTCATACGAATGAAAAAATCATTAATACGCAAGAGTCACCGTAAAAGAAAAAATCAGACTTGTTCTTTCTAATTCCCCAAAAACTTAATTGATGCTAAATAAGCTATCAATACTAAAACTCATTTTCGCAAATCCAAGATATTTAATACCAGAACAACAGCATGCGACCTAAACTGCTTCATGATTCAATACAACCGCGACCTTACGCCAACCCAACCGCCACCTACTTGCCAACAGAACAGAGACTTTCCCCATAATATACACATCCACACGCGCGGAAAAATTCCCGTACAATCTATACACACATACACTCGGCCACGGACACGTTATAATTCAAAGCGCTCTGTGTATATGTGTCGGGGGACCCAAGTATATATCTATATCACGCGTGTTATTATGCGCTGCGCGTATATGTGCACGACAAGTCCGCATGGGCCGAGCGATTCTGTGCGCACTTTACACGTGTTCCCTCGTTACGTTTCGCGGCGTTCATGGTTCGGGGCCCAGGAGGTGAATTTTTCCGTGGGCTTAGAAGTGCGTGGAGGAATTTTTCCCTGGCGTTGCTGTAGTTTGTTGGTTGATACCGTACAGTTACTTTTTAAATTAACTCGAATGATGAAGTTTAAAATATTAGTTGATCTCTATACGGATACGTAAAGTTACAAAAAATATTATCTTCAATGTTAGATCGTGCTATAAAAAAAGTAAATAATTGTGAGAAAAGTCGCAGCGATGAGCTTAAAATAAATGTGATTTGTTAAAAAATTCATTGCCCCCTCCGACAATGGAAACATTATCTTCTCACTAATATATGGACTCGTGCTAATATTAGTCCGTTTCGATATGCATTTGACGCGGAAAACAACAATTGATTGCAGATGACTAATTTTACGAAGTTGCCTTTACTACTCAGCACTGCGAGATAAGCCAATAAAATAACTATATTGTGTACTGCCGCAATTGTCTCGTATCAGTTTTCCCCACTATAAATTTGCTAAACAATGCGAGCCAGTTTCACTAATCACATCACAGTAACTCTATAACAAATTATTTTCTCCGCATACAACTCATGACACATGCATGCATAAAATACACTTTGTTAAAAAAAATAGTCTGACAAACAGACATGTCAGCGGCAGCATTGTGGATCTCTCGTGTCGAGAGACAATAAGCTGGAGTACTTTGCACTTTCTTCCTCGCGGAGTTAATGCACGACCGGTGCATGTTAACCCCTCGTTTACACGCGAGAATTCGCACGCTAACGAGAGGCGAATTAACGCGCATTATCGCGTCTTTATTTCTAACGACGTTAACGCGACTGTCGAACCTGCGTGCGCAATTAGCGATACGAGAGAGTGAAAAGGCGATCACTGCTCTGTCAAATTGACCCATCTTTCGAAAGCGAAACTAAAAGATATCGCACACTCAGCTGCTTAAGGCGAACTGAGTTTGTTTAGAAAATCAATCAACTCATGACAGGGTATTAATCAGTTTTTTTTTATATCGTTTTGTTTCACGGTTTATTTCGAGTGCGTATACGTGAACTTGAATTTTCAATATAATAATTTATTTAATAGCCGTTGCATAATCAAACTCGCCATGCGCAATGAAAATGCTTACGTTGAATCTCATTTAATTAATCTTCAGACATAGATAAGATATCTGCTTTTTCTCATTACACATGTAATTCCAAATTGTAATTAGTGTCGAATTCGCGCGATTATCGTCGAAACAATTTTTCCGTAAAAGACAAATTAGATTAATTAATTAGCGAATATATGCAGTGCATACAACCAAAAATCATGAATTATTCCGTTACTATATATTATACAGTTTCTTAAAAATCCCGTTACCTTCGCTGCTAACGAGTCGCGACGTAAAAATACGACCCCTTAAATTCCTCAAAGCGCTGTTCTTTTTCCGATAAGACCGAAAATTACGACGAGTCTTTAATTGCCCGGAAAAAAAACCTGCCACAGCTCCACCCAGTCGAAGTTTACCCACCTTGAATCTCGAGCGGGCGTAAATCTCTTTTGAAGGGGACGACGAAAAATAGGTCACCATTTTTACGGTACATCGCGCGTGCGGTAACGCAGAAAACCTCACCGAACAACAAACAATCTTGACGCGGAATCCCGCGATAAGATCCAGTCGGCCGATAAGCGATGAAGATCTCGCGTGAACGGCCTTTATTTCGAAGTCTAGTTTTCGGTTTTTTTTTCGAGCGAAAACGTGATAACCCAGTGACAGTGGCGTCCTTGAATCTGAGAGGAGGTTCGGTGACCATCGATATATCAGCGGAGATCAGGAGTTTAGATTGTTGCGGAGAAGTATTTGCATTTTCGCTGGATGGCGACGTAGTATCAAGACGCAATTTTCGCACTTTTTTGCACGAGGGTATGATTATTTAAGAGGCAGTATTATCTAGAAGAGTATTAGCGGGTAATTTGAAAAATTCATTCACATTGGTGGTATTTGTTGTTTACCATGCAACGGAACTACTTCTGACGGTTTGCTTACTACTTAGTTAGTGATTACACTGTTTTCCAGTGTATACGTTGACACGTTTCTAATCATGACCTAAAATTAATATAAGAACCATTAAAAGTCAATTAAGAATTAAAAACTTGTTGTTTACAGAATCATTTTTCGAATTTATGTCATTGTAGATTTTTAATTTGCACGAACTTTAAATGGGTACTGATTTTCCGCGAAGCTTTGTTTCTCTCACAACAGCTGTAATTACGAGCTGGTTGCGCATAGACATTTTTGAAAAATTAAAACAGAGATAGCTATTTTTTACTCCTAAACGGCGAGAAAATCACCGGAAAAAGCGTTTTGCTGAATGAGTCTGAAGTTTACATCATTAGAGTGCGATAAAATTTTATTTTTATTTCAATGTTACATTGATTTTTCCTACGTAGATTTCCTACATAGATTTTATTGCATAAAATTGCGTCAAAGTTTTCGTCTTTTCAGTATAAGTTAATTTTCACAGATGCAAACTGCAGACTCATTTAATTGTTTTTCCACTTTTTCCATAATTCAAAAGTGAAAACCATTCTTTATTACATTAGAACAATCACGCGATTATCAACACTCCAGTAAATCCTCTATTTTCTCCACCTAGACCATACAATCTCCACTTAATCCCTCCATCATCTCACTTCGCACTATAGTCAGTCTCTCCATCACCCATAACACATAATCAGCCGCATATCGATGAGGTATCGATACCAGCCGATGATGACTCAGATCTATCTTTCTCTCTCTCGCGCATGTTTGCTCAACTTTGTGTTTATCGCCAATTTGCGCTCGCCTTATAAACACACGCATCGCGTCGCGCCGTGCCGCCTCGTCATCTCCGTCAATTAAGACAAATAGATCAATTCATTATGTAATTTGTGCAGGCGCGATGAGAAGAAGCGCCGCAGTAGAAGTGTTATAACACTGTATATAAAGGATAGGTTTTTTATCGATGAGGCGTGTGTCTGTATATTATCATGCGTAATTTTGTGTGGAATTATTGTCTTCGAAGCTGTCGGTGTTTTATTAATGACCGTTTAATGTTTGTTGCTCTTGCAGTAGTGTATTTGTTTACACGCGAATTCGTATAGTGGAGAGATAAAGGTGATAAACGTCCTGGGGAATTCTCGAGCGATGTAGTATACTGACGTGGGGAGCTTTTTGCAATAGGCTGACGTCATTTTCTTTGCATTTTTAAGAGCGAAAGGAAATTTCCTCTAATATAGGTTTACAAATTTTGCAAGATTAAAGAATTTTGCGCTAAGAAAAGAGCTCAACAGTTTTACAGAAATTATCGTACTGTCTCATAAAGTCACTAGAAAAAATAAAAAGCCAATAAAAAGCATAATTTACAGGAAATTTTACAATATAGCATAGTAAACTCTTCTTGTTATATCCAGAAAATTTGTTCAAAATATCTTAATATTTTGGGTTTTCACGGTCCATGCGGTAGCTTTACTATAGACAGGCCGGCCAAATTAACAAATGAAATAATAAATTAATTTTAGACAAACAACTATAACTATAAATAAATCACAAGTGAATTTTCATATTTTCATATTTTA
>JAPYZO010002808.1:0-25676 GCA_030522905.1 Torymus flavipes | reverse complement strand
TAATAACCCAAATATCGCTAATAATCCGTTCAACTCATCATTAACCAGACTAATTTCCCTCTTACAATCACACCTAAAACCTCTGTCCCCTCACTAGCTGCACTAATCCCAACCCCGCACCGCGATATAAAATATTTTCATTTCCCCCGTCAAAGTGTTCGTTTACGTCTTATCTCTTCCCACGACTCTAGGAATCGTAAAAAAAGTCATACCTCGGGCGTACAGTTATTCGCAGAGGAGCCGGGAGGAATGAATGGAATATGAATATAATGAATCACGTCGACGCGCGGGCGGCGGCCAGTCGGCCGGCCAGCGCACGATAAGAATTAATAATTCAGCGAGCGAGCGCTCGTAAAGCTTTTGTTCGCCTCGAAATGGCAAATTCTGGAGCTGCCGCTGCTGAAAAAATAGAGCCGGTGAGAGATGGACTGCCGGAGATTGAGAAGTAAAGAGATTTGAATGTGAAGTAGTGTAGGTGTGTGGTAGGGGTTATGGCTGTTACTACTTGTGACTTGCTAATGTCCATCTTTTGCTATAGTACGTTGTTTAATGGATGGAGTGTTTTTAGTTAAGGTAGATGTGGGTGGAGGGTTATTAAAATTTTTAACAGTTTGACAAATCTTTTCAAATTTGATATAACGGTATGTTGACGATCTATAGAATAATCAAACATTCAGAATATTCTAAAATTATGTAGGTATGATGAATATTCGTGAAACTTTTTTCTTAGTGATAGTTTTTCGTTAGCTAGTCCTCGTTTCATTAATTAATTACTGCATAAAAATTATTTATAGTCTTTTTCAAAAAATTGATACACGTGACGTTTCATTATACAAAAATACTTTCTTGCGATATTAAAAGACATACATAAATAACCATCTAATTACTTGCCTGAAGTTAAAAAATTATTCTAAATCAAACAACTCTCAACCTCTCAAACAATTGGTCTGAAGTTTGCATCGTTGGGATGCAACGAAATAAGAAAATAAATAATTTTACTTCAAGATTATATACGAATTAATATTAATTTTGTGTGTAGATTTAGTGTTTAATAGTATACAATAGCATTATAAAGAAGGTTTTAGATGAAATTTTTCATTGTTTAATAACTTTAAGCAATGGTAAAAACTTATTTCTTAGTATTCCAACGATTCAAACTTTAGACGCATCTCAAAGACCATCCAACATCATCTTCGTTCGAAAACGAAAAAAAACTCTTCCGTTTGCCAACAACCTCCTCTCTCGACTCTTTCTCCGTTTTATCCGAGCCAACTAACTAAACGCACACATACACACACATGCGAGAAAGTGCGTCGTCCACTACGGCGGAACGCGCTGATCTCATTTTGTCACTCCACTTGCTGCGCGCGCCTCGTGTGTTTATATACTACACGTGCGCGTGCGCCCTTTCCGAGTGTGGAATTAGGAGGTCGGCGATTGATTTTCTTTTTTTTTCAACGGAAGGGAGAGAAGGCGTTGGTCGAGTTTGGTCTGAAAAAGGTGTGCAGGGGGAGACAAGGTTGGTTTGGTGATGACGGAGATTCGTGTTAAATATTGCTCGGGGCTATATTTTGCTCTGAGAATAAGGTTAAATATTATATACACGTGGAAATAAAAATCGTATTTCATATCAAAGCAATTTATTAAGCGTAAAATCGTGTATTCTCTGTGTATAAAATTAACGGAAAGCTTATATATGTGATTTTAATATTCATTCTATACACTTTTTAAAATAATAATATTATCAGCTTGATTTTTGTTAAAAAGTTAATAAAATATTCGGATATTACTTCAACAAAATGGAATTGACATGAAAAGCTGATTGATATTTTTGCGTTATCGTTTTTTGTTTTAAGCATTTAAACTCATTAATTTCCAATGCATAGATAACGTATTTTACAGTGACGTTAGTTAAACACGTGACTCATACAACTTTGAACTGTATTTAATACATCAGAATAATAGGACGATAAAATAACAAACAGCACAATTCGAAAACTTATTTCCTTAATAAGCTTTTGGAACGCGAAGTGGCTCGGTAAAAATTTACTAGTTCATTGCGTCAGTCGGCAAAAGAAAACACTTGCTTTAAGAAAAAAACACATCTGCACTTTTTGCATTACTCGCTATGAATCGTGCATTTTTCCGCCTCGGCGATTAACTTCACTGTTAGGAACATTTTTTACGACTTTTCAGTAATACATAACGGAAACATAACTCAAGTCTATACGTTAAAACTGTTTATACCGTAAATCTACGTTAAATAACGTGTTTTTGAAGCTTAATATGCGCGTATAATCATATATCCATTAAATTTTATTTGTTTAACGTTCGATAAAATACTTTTTCGTTAGAAATCAATATATGTACGTTTTAATTCGTTTTTAAGTATGTTTTACGATAAGCTTCACAAAAATAAGAAAAGTGTAGAAATACAATTTTTATATTTTCACGCTAAAGTGCGATGAATCATACAGAATTAAGACTGATTACCGTAATCGCACATAAATAAAATTTGTTCTCGAATAAAACTATCAGGCATGAAAGTGTCATGGACATTGAAAATTTTCCACACCTATTACCGGAAAATCAAGAAGAAAAAAAATAAATTCTTAACTTTTAACAGCTTAATTTCGCAACTTTCACACGAAAACAAAGCTGCTATTTATAAACATAGCCGCGTTTTCAGTATTCCTATCGATCCTCATCCTTCGTAGCCCTATTGCATCACTCCCGATTGGCCAGTCTCGCGCACGCCTCTCCCAAAACCTAAAACAAACACCTCTCCTAACGACTTGCGCAATCGTCGTCGGCTGCGCTCTTTAAAGAAAAAATATCATTTTCAGCCAGAAGAATTAGCATTACCGAGGCAATAATTCTCCTCGTTCGTCGCTGTATGCACACGCGCGACTGCTCGGCTTTCCGTTACGTAAATAAAAGTTTGAGGAAACCGTACATCACTCCCGAGGTAGGGAAAAGAAGTGGGAGAGAGAGAGTCGCGTCGTCGATCTTGATTCCGCGATGAAATAGTATAGAAGAGGCGAAAAATTGAATCGGAGGTTTGGAAAAGATGATAATTGGTGCGACGGCGAGATTGCGGCTCGTGCGCGCGAGGCAATTGTTTTCGAGATTAGGATCTCGAGTCGCCGCGAGTGATTTTTTTTCGAGTCTTGTTAGACGGCGCTTTTATGCGCTTCTAATTGGTTTGTTGTTGAGAACGGTTATTTTTGTAATTATTTAAATTTTGGAGTAATTTCAGGCTGTCGTTGCAAACTATATAAGTCGTGGGAAATTGATTTGAGTAATGTCTTTTCGCTTGTAAAACAAATAGAGTAGTTGAAAGCGTTGAGTATGAAATTTTTCTTATTAAAATTTATTTATTGTTTTTGTACATAGTGGATAACTTGCCGTGATAAAGGATTAAGAATTCAAATTAAATTCTAAATTTATACCATAATAAACGTGGCTGAAAAATAATAACACTACAATGCTGGAACGTCAATTAATTTTTAAAACCGTGGGAGAAAAAACAAGGAATTCTCGCCATCATATCGGAGTTTCAGCTTTAATTACCTATTATTGTTATTTTTTTCGCGAGAGAGAGACGATAGAGACGTTATTTTTAACGAACTGCAACTCGTGCAGCGCTCGTGTTATACGGTCTGAATCGCGCGAGGCCTGATAATGAGACGATAACAGGCCTAACTCGCATTAGATAATTCGAATGAGCGTAAAATCGAGTATACGCGCGCGCGTACTGCGTGTGCTGTGTGTGTGTCGTAATTGCTTGCAATTTTTAAAACGTTAAATTTTCAACTGTATATATACTCGGGACACGATAATGAGTGCATTAAATACTTCCTATTGTTGCTATGAGGAATTGGAAATTTATAGACTGTTGGGTAACAAATGGGTTATAGTTTAACGTCGAGGTACGTAACGCTCCTGTAACTTTAATGCCTTTGCATAAAAATCTATATGCGCACAAATATATATGTGTGTATATTTTCTGTCCAAAATAGAAATGTAATATTTTGGCGCTGAGCCAGTTTCAAAATTACGCATTTTAACTTCAAAATCCGAGGCTGCAGATGTTCGTCATATCTTCGCGTTTTTTTGGCCGTTCGCTCAATGTTTTTGATGGAGGATATTTTATTACGAGTTTTTGAAATGTTTTAAATAAATTGGATATTTTATCGTACTTTCGTGCTGTTTTGTAAATTAACAATCAAAACTTTCAAAAAGACAGTTTTACTTTTCACAGCTAAATATTCTACCTCAGTAAAAGTCATCGAAATAATTATACAAAACGAAGGATATCAGAACCTTTCTTTGTCCTTCCATACGACTAGCCCAATCCCAAACAGGCAAACGCGCACAAATATGCACCGAAAATTCTCCGCTCTCTCTCCAAACATTAACATGGCGCGTTTGACACCAACCACATCCTCCCTCCGAAAAAAACACGCGAAACTCCTCTCTCCCTCTCGCGCGTACTCCCGTAAACCATCCCGTCGAACTCGTTACCCGCGCGTTGCTGCTGTTGCTGCAAAAAGCCGCCGCCGCTGGTCGTCTCCCGGACAAAAACAAATCTCTCCGCTCGCGCGTACGCGCCTATTTTTATTTTCGTGCAGCAGCAGCAGCAGTGGCGGCAAAAGAGAGGCGGGCATCTCAAGGTCGACGCACTCGCGATTACCGTCCGCGTTGTTGTTCGCCTCTTTCTCTCTGCGTGTCCGGTTTTTGGGAGGAGGTGGTGGAGAGGAGAGAGAGAGACGAGAGTCCGGTTTTTAGGGGGGGTGGGGTGTATTTTTAGCGTGGATGAGTGCTGCAGGAGAGATGCGGAGGTGGTAATGTAGAGGTGGAGGAGTGTAAGCAACGGGGAAATGGGGGTCGCGAGGTGTCGTGAATGGAGAGGTTGTTGGCTTTTTGAGAGTTATGGAACATTTGGGCGGATGGTTATGCGAAGGTTAATTTTTTAAGTACTTGTTTTCGAGCTCGTTCTCGTTCTTGCTTGAATTATTTTTTCGTTGAAAATTTTCACTTCACAAATTGTTGTAAGTAATTGTGTATCGAGTAAATGAGGACAATCTTTATTTTAATCACGACGCAGTCCTACTTCCACGTATATTCGCGCCAATTTTAGAAATCCGTTAATTTTTTTTCATTTTTTTTTCTTTTTCGGAACTATCATGATTGTTCTTTGACCTACTTTCCTCTCTTTTGTAAACTTACGAAATCCTCGCTTTCTTTTCGCTCTATACGTACACTTCCTTATCGATCATTCCATCCATCCTGCATTTGTATTACAACAAACACCATATCCCTGCCCCCAAAAAACAAATCCTAAATCACCTTATAATCTATCCCAGTACAAACTAAAAAAAACCTCCCTAAATCTCAATCATCAATCCACACCTAATACATTCCAAGGCACACAGCGGCTAATAACAACACGTCTCCCGTCCAATGAATTACGAGCGCAGCAACGGCACAAAACACGCCGAACATGTTTATGCCATTAATCCAAGCTACCCGATCTCCATCATCCATTCATCATTCCACGAACTACACACCCACCCTCGCGCGCGAGAAAGCTACCTCTGCGCGTTCTGTCTTCTCCAAAAATATCCATCGCGCCGCTAAAAATAACCAATCCGCGGCTCCGAAAATACCTTCGCTTATCGCTCGCTCGCTCGGTGTGCTGCACCCACTCGCTGCGCATCAAAACACATAAATAACCGGCCCCGGGATGTATGAGACGAGCAAAAAGTCGCGGAACCGGTCTAACTGACCCGCGAGTGAGTTGGAGAGGAAGGGACGAAGAGTGCAGCTCGAAATTTCGCGCGCTCGCGAGCGAGGATTGAATTAATGAAACGGCCGCGGAGTATAAGTCGAGGCTTACCAAGGTCGGTGCAATATTTTCGCGCAAGCGCGACTGAGAGTTTCGCAATCGAGTCTATGCATGTGTGTGTGCAGTGTGTGTACGAGTGTTTTCGAGAGCGTCGGCCGCCCGCGTCTGTCGAAAGCTGTCACGCGGTACCGTTGTGTATTGTTGTTTTACGAAGTTTTCGTCAGCTTTTGGGTCAATTTCTTCTGGGGATTTTTGTTGTTGTTTTGTTTAACAAGTTTTGATAATATACTCTATAAGATTTTACGTTATTAAAATTAAGAATAAGAACTTTTATATCGTACTCGAACAAATGTGGTTTATACGATTTCGATTTTGCATTATTATATATTTTTCATTGAAATTTATTAATTCTTGGTCACATTTATATCCATTTACTTTTTACTTAAAAAGTGTCACTAACACATCCACAAGAAAATCTATTTCACTCACTCGCACTTTACACAACCGTAACTCCACGTC
The DNA here is from genome assembly GCA_030522905.1 of Torymus flavipes. Classification (NCBI taxonomy): domain Eukaryota; kingdom Metazoa; phylum Arthropoda; class Insecta; order Hymenoptera; family Torymidae; genus Torymus; species Torymus flavipes. Next base: position 19,306 of record JAPYZO010002808.1, on the reverse strand, counting down.
TAGCATTTCAAACCGATCAATCCCAAGTCGGCAGAACGCATCGTTCAACCGCATTTTTTTCTCTCTGCACTTCAAAGCCCGTGTACTATATATATACACGCATGCACTTGCTAGGAAACTTTCGCGAACTTTTATTATTCTCGGAGCGCTCGCCGCTCTGTCGCCGCCGCGACGGCCTATCGGCTTTTATGTAACCGCCCGCGGCGCGCGCGCTGCAATCGATTATGCTAACTTTAGACAAATAATCAATTATTTTCACCGACGCGCGTGCGTCGAAATACTTGCTGGAATGGATGGCGTTACTTTGGGCTATTAATCTCATTGTATTAATGGCTGAGGCGTAAGGTACAATTGGTGTATTTATATGTATCGGGAATTTGGGTTGGAATGTGTGTTGATCTTTGCGTGCGTGAAAAAATTAGGTGAATGGGCTGGTGGCTAGACGCGTTAATTGTCGTGGTCGGAAGATTTGAGGAGTTGGTAATTTTTGTGTAAAGACCGGCTCTATTTTTCGTGTTGAATTCTATCTGGAATTATTATTTAGATTATTTAGATTATTAAGCTGATTATATTGTTATTTTTTTAAGTTCCTTATCAATTATTTCAGGTATGGCCTTGATTATAAGAATCGGATAGATAAAAGTATTATTTTTTATTAATAGGTTATAAAAAATTCAACTGCATTGATTATGTGATTTGGCCTAGTAATTCACGACGAATTATTTCCCAATCTAATTATCCAAAAACAATTTGGCTCCATTATAAACCGTTTTATTTATAACGTAATGAATGCAAATTCGATAAGAGCAATATAACCATATTTAAATGAACGCAATAAGTAGCTGTTTTAAATTACCCATAATTTATACACTTTATATACTCGCGCCATTGCTTCTACAGGTCGATTTTTCCCAGTGATAAATATTTTATTTTACTAGAAAAAGTTGTAAATTGCTCTCTCTCTCTCTCTCTCCTAAACCAGTCAATCGCAACCACTTGCCCTCCCCTCCCATTATTATTTTTCTCTCGCGCGAATTCTTCACTCTCTCTCGCAAATCCCCTGCGCGCGATCGGTTCCGCGCTTCGCTCGCTCGAAACGTGCCTCGGAGCACGTTCCTTCCTTTGTCGCGACTACGACGACGACGACGTCGAGTGAGCGCGAATTTTCGACGCCTCGCGCGTGAGCGGCTCGCTTTTGTCGCTAGCAAAGGGGGAGAGAGTGAGTTTCTTCTTTTTGCCCCGGGACCGGGGGCGGCCCTTTTTAGGCGCGATTTAATGGCGTTTTGGTGGAAAAAATGGGGGAGATGGAGGTGGTGGAGAGAAAGAGTGTGTGTTGGTTGGGGGCTTGTTTAGGTTGGTTGAGGGGGTCGTGGGCTTTTGAGGTTTTGTTTGATTTAATAAGACGTGGGGGAGGTGGGAGGGATGTAAAGATGTTTTGTAGGGTTATTGGAGGTTTAATGGTGGAATTTGATTATTAGGTGTACGGAGAGAAATTTTGTAGTATAAATTACTATTTCTGATAGGGAATGTGGGACAGACTAATTTTTTCATGAAAATTTCTACAATTTATAGTAAAAATGGCTTTTAATGTAGTAAAAATGACAAAATAATCGCAATTTTTTATATTTTTACTAAAAAAAATTTTCTCTTGTATTAGTAAAATAAGTGTAAGATGTAATTTTAAGAAAAATAAAAAATCTTAGGAATCGCTGGTTCCTCAATTATAAACGACAAAATCGTACCCGAATTTCAAATATAAAGAAATAGAAATTTTTTCAACTCTATATCAACCATGCAAATTGCTTTTATACTAAAGCACAACATTTTCCTTATGTTGCAGAAGCCGAACATGGATATGCTTCAACAATGCCGATACCGGACGACATACGGACCGTCACCAAGAGGCCAAAGACGAAGAAATCCCAAGGAAGCAGGTTCGTGTCCCTTTTTTGTCATTCTTTTGCTTTTTCCTATACTCTCCTCCTCCGCACCCTCTCGAATGCTAATCGCGCGGGTGAATCACATCCAGTCGCGCGCATCGCGAGCGCATAAATATACACAGAACGCGCGGGGGCTTATCGCGGAAAATGATAAATGTTGATTCTCTCGCAAAGGAGTGAGAGAGTACGGCTTATCGCGCAAAAAAGATTGTTACATTGAAATTTATGTTTATAGACGTAATGAAAACATCGTCGCGCGGTGAGAGCGAGCGAGCGAGCGAGAGAGCTAATGAAATTGTTGTCGAGTCAGTGATTTAGCGCGCGCGCGCATGTCTGGCAAGCGTAAATGTTTGTCGAAGGAGATGTTTGAGTGCGTTTTTTGCGCTTTCGTTTTTATTTTATTTTATTTTATTTTTTCATTTTTAAGAGAGCGCGTTTGTTCGATGTTAAATGAATAAACTCTTTGATATAGATGCAGATTATAAAATGCTACGAGATACTGGGAAATCATTACAATATTTTTTTTGTTTTGGAGCTTTTAATGGGATGAATAGGACTGCATTAAACCAAATCCATTCTCTGATTGTGCAAATTTTTTCACGCGAACGCTCAGACAGTAATATACTGATTATAGCTATAGCATCATCTACATCTAAAAAAAGAATTGATGCCTACAAAAAAGGTCGAAGCGCGGAAGCACTCGGAAAAAAATGCATACACACACAGACATCGCCGTGCAGTCTTTTAATTCGATCGCGCGCAATTTACATCAAGTCGTCGCGCGCTTTGCATTTCAAATCTAACACGCCGGATTCCTTAATTTCATTTTCCCTTCGTCGCGCGCGCGCGCGCGTCGCCACGATGCAATTACCGCGTGCGCGCGCGTCTTATTTAACGAGCACAGCGAGGAGACTGCGCAAACAACAATGCGCCGATAAATTTCGCGCTGCTTGAGGTTAGATTTATCTCGCGAGTCTATAGAAAGCCGATTGGGCGGAGTGAGAGAGAGGGAGGGAGAGATAGTTAATCGATTCGAAATTGTCGCTCGAATGTGCTCGAGCGGCGATTGGGAGTGGCGGGAATATTTATTATTTTATTGAATTGGACGGGGTGTATCGGTTTCGAATCTCGACGATTGATACTGTATGTGTGGTGGAGTTAATGTGCAGTGGTGGGAGGGAGGGAGAGGAGAGATATCTTGAAACAACTTGATAAAGCTTGATAAATATGCTCGCTGGTAAAGATTTACATGGTGTTTTGATTTGTTTATCAGCTGGTTTATCGCGACTTTTATTTTTTATTGTAATTATTTCAGATGTTGTTTGATTGGTAATCGTGTGAGTTAAATTTACGTTTCGACACCTTCGCTATAATTATTAAGTAAACATTTTATGACCTTCATCGTGTTCAAATATTGGCGCAATCAGTTTTAAAAACAAAAAATAAAAGAAAGATATCAAAAGTAAATATTAACTTTTCGAAAGATGTAATTTTTCTAAAATTTGAAAAAATAAAAACTATTTTAAATTGAACATCACGACTGTAAATATTGCATGAATGTATTTTAAAATATTTTCCTGCTAAACAATAGCTAAACATTTACCTACCACAATACACATACACTAAAGCACCGGAAAACTGACCACAACTATTAAAAACTCTTAGAAGCACTTAAAAACAAATTACCCAAGCCAGTCTCGGCGTTAAAACAAACGAAACGGTCATCGAATCAGCAGCAGCAGCGCTATGACGTCGTCGCTAATTTACGACGCGGAATATATAAACCTGCGCAAGTCTCTATGTGTGTGTGTGTGCGAGAGACGAGCGTATTTTCTCCTTTCGCGGCGGCGCGGAAGCTCCTGCAGACGTGCGGCTGCTCACGTCGCGAAGCACAGCTTTGACATCATCGTACGTCGTGTTCACGTGCGCCAGTGACTGCGGTCGCGAGATAACCGCGTGGGAGGGTGTTTTTTCCAAGTGTGTGCGAAGAAAAGTGAATGGAAATTTTTTTTTTTATATATAGAGAATTATTGAGTTTGGATTGCAATTAATAAAAATATTCAGGTAATTTAATTTGAATAGACGCGTGTGTAGCAAACGTGGAATGTTTTTCAAAGGGAATATTTCATATTTTCATATGTGGAAACGTAATGTATAATTTATGAACGCTATATGTAATGAACATAAGTTATTTATTTCATATCTCGAATTATAAAATATTTTAAACTGAAATATAAATAGCATAATATATGGAATATAAACAGGTATATACTTACGTAATGAAAGAGAACGAAATTTTGTAATTATCAGACTCGTTAAATGTTAGAACAAAATTACGAAATTTCGTAACTGCCGGTCTTAAAGTATAATATTTATAACAATTATCGTCTTTACAAATAGACAACTGGACTATCTTTCGAACGTTCGGTTTACGTTCGAGTGTATAAAAGCTCTAAAAAAAAAAAAAAAAAGAGATGAACGCATAGCCTGTCGTACATAAATAATAGCGGTAAAAAATACCATTTGGCGTTCGCGAAACACGCGAAAACTTTCAAACTCTCAAACTCTCCAAAATCCCTCGACAATTTTCGCAAAAAAACATTCTCTCCCATTCCCCTTTGCAAAACGCAAAAACGCGAGCCATTCTAAACAAATATAGCGGCGCGTATATGAAACAAACAGCTGCTGGAAATTTCAACCTCCGGTATCGCGACAAAAACTGCTGTAGGGAAAGAGGAATCGAAAAAAAAAACAACACAAAATTCCCTGTGGCCCATCAATACACCGTCGCTCGCGTCGAATTCCCGCCATTTCTAAACACTAACGCGCGGGCAAACGCATAACCCATAGGGTATACCCACATAGACACGCACGCGCGCATATATATGTATGCGTATAGGAAGAGAGAGAGAGAGAGAGACAGAGCGAAGATCGTAATCCGCGCATACGATATTTGCCCCCCACCCATCACCGGTGCGCTCGCACATGCCGGACTATATAGCGTTTCTGTATCCAATTTCTCTTTGTCGTCGGTTGACCGACGAGCGATTACCGTCACACTGCGCAGCTGGTCAACGCGACGCGCGGCGGCCAATTATTATCGATTCCGGTGCGTGGAGCGAGCCCTGCTGAGTTTTCCGGGGGAAAATTCGTGAGAAGGGGAGGGGGGATTTGTCGGGAAGTGAAGCGACTACGTGAAGAGAGCAGCTGGAGCGTCACGATCACCTGCGGGTTTGAAGTTTTTGAAGAAATATACGGGTGCGTCAAGGTGGAAAGGGAAGCGGGCGAAAGGAAACGATAGAAGGATTTTTTTTTCATTGTTGTAGGTTAAGGTCGGGAAAGGCGGCGAGTGTGACGGTTTGAAGTGCTCATGGGTGTAATTTTTCTTTGGGCGTTGGTTCCTTTGTTTCAGCTTGAAGTTAGCATTTTGGGAGGAAATTTAGATGACATGAATGAATTTTCACAGCTCAGCTATATATTTGTTTCTTAACGTTATGTGGGTCGTGAATTTTTATGGGATTCCTTTTAGAATTTACTTCATTAAAACATTTTCATAAATCCAGATATTTTTATATGGTTAATTAAATAAGCGATATGAATAAAAACAAACTGTCTACTTAAAAAGAACCAAACAAATCCAAGTTTTATTTTTATACGTAAATAAAATCTTAATATTAATTAACTGTTATAACAAAGTTTAAAATTTTTTATTCTGTCAATATAACAATCTATTTCCGGATAACAGAATTTTTACACCCATAAATTGAAAATTGAAAAAAAAAATCGATCGTCGCGCGTATTTCACGTTTTATACCTTTTTTCCAAAAACCAAGCCAATACGTCGAAACGACAACCAAGCCTACTTCACCCTAGCTCATTTAAAAAATCATTCTTTCTAAAAGCTCGCGCTTACTTTGTTATTCTTGAAACTCGAGTTTACAAGGTACGTACCTACTTTTACCCACAAGTTTTGCTTTACTTATATAACTTGCAGGCCGAGAGCGCCGGCGTGAATTTCGCGTGGCTCGCGTGTTTGCGCGCGCGAATTCTTTTCCCGCTCAGCCGATTGAAATATTCATTATTCGAAAGTCACGAGCGCGATTTCTTCGAAATGCTTTATATATATACGCAGGCGTGCGTATATAGGTATGTCGAAAGAACGTACGAGTTTCATTATCGGCGTGCAGCACTTGATTCGTGCGCCGTGTAATATGACGAATTTAGCGTGTTGCTTCGTGAGAAATTCATTAGTTGGCGAATGATGCCTCGGAATGAAGCTTTGAAGGCTATTAATCGGAAATATTTTCGAAGTCGTTGCATAAATTGATTTTATTCAAGGTCGCGCGATGAAGTACGTGAGATAAGGCGCAAGGAAGTTATTCATTTTAATTGATTATCATTTTCGCATCAAAAGGAGGCTATAATGATCGTTGCGACGTATTAATGCATAATTTTTGCACGATGAATGTTGATATAAATTAATAGCAACGTTTATGAATAAAACTAAAGAGCTTAACAAAGGTTGCTGGTGGTTAATATTACGGGATGTAAGAGCATCATTAAGGCATAATTATGCATTACAAAAGTATGAGATTTATGGGTAATTAACGTAATGTACACCGTGCTTCTTGTTGATGTTAGGGGGATGTGAAAGTGCTGCTTTATCGAGCGAGTTTAATTACAAGCAATATGCTGTATTTTTTGTGTGTACCGAGTTTCATTCTGTTTCACTTCACACTATCTTAATAACATATTTAAGAACTTAACCACAATAAAATATTACTTAAGTTTCATTATTACATTTTTCTTGCATAACCGATGTACGTATTAAAGTTCTTTTTTTTTGTTTACAGGACGACGCATAACGAGCTGGAAAAAAATAGGTGAGTTTTTACATAATATTTTTTACCTAGATATGAGTAGTGGGTAAGATAAAAGTAGAATGGGGTAGCAAGCCAGTTAAATTTGCGGAAAATATAAGTAGATTGGATGAGAGTAGGCTAACGATAATATGATGGTGGGAGAAGGAGGTGGATAATGATCGAAGTATTCGTAGCAAAAAAGGACAGCAATATTTCAATAACCTAGGGGTAAGCGAAGTTGAGATAGAAAATATGAAAATCAAGAAAATATTAGTATGCGCAAAAAAAGCGGAAAGAGTGATAGAGATATAAAAGATACCACGAAATGATGCTAGACAAGACTTCAAAGTACTTGAGCAAATATTGGAAGAAGATTGATATTGACACTATAGCTAGCCTTAGATGCATAAATTTCGAAAATAAAAATAAATATCAAGGAGCTGGGAGCACTCCAAAAGCAAGTATAGATAAAACCGGAGAGTCGACCGCGCTATTTATACATTGAAATAGGTTTGGTTAAATGAGGAGAATAGATTAAGTATGTACAATTTGTAAAATGGAAGAAGAAACAATTGAACATGTTGTAATCGATTGTGAGGAGTCGAAAGGTATAATGGAAAAACTAATAGCAGGCGATAATCCTATGTATTGGACGTTACTAGATGAGAGTGGTAAAATAACGTTTAAAAACTTTACAAAAATGACAGATAAAACTGTGCAAAATTTATAAGGTAGCGTATACGCTACCTTATAAATTAAAAACTGTTAAAATATTTATTAAATTTAAGTTAAATGTAACGAAAGCTTGTTTTATAAACGTAACGGAATCATATTTAATAACATTGTTGAAAACTCAATACAATATTATGAAATTTAATAATTTGTGTATGAAATTTAATATACAAAATGATGCATTAAATTTATTTATAAATTAGATACCAGATTCTTAAATTTAATGTACCGCCGATTAAATATAATACACGTAACAAAATTCTATTTATTGATATAGTGGAAAATATGGTTAAACTGAGAAAGATATGTATGTTAAGTAATAGCACTGTAAACCAGGTCTATTTCTGTCCAAAATTGCTGAAATTAATATATTGTGCTACAATACTACATGATATTTTTAAATCGATGTAAACTATATACCTTAAAGTATTCAATTTACAGTCAGTAACCAGATAACAACATTTCATATTTCAATCATTATCAATACAATCGATTTACAATTATAATGTTTGAATAATAACGATAATGTTGCGTCTAAACATGCGGGTGCATTTTCGAAATTTCAATAAATGCTGATTATATAAATTGGACCTCTAACGATATCGCAGTAACTAAATATCATCACGTTTGTATTGAAAACGATAAATACGAAATTCGCATTATTATAATAATTTCGCTATAGCAACCAAAGCCACCGAAAATCTCGCCATTTTTCCAAAACCTTTAGATAAAAATTTTAACCTACATCCCACGTGGCTCTCACCTCCATCCCCTCTAGAAGCTCGCGGCTGCAGCGACGGGGCGAAGAAAAGCACAAGTGGCATGAGGATAATCGTGTCGGTCATTAGCATTGAGCCTCGCGCTGCTGCTACTGCTACTACTTTGCTCTCCCACTTCTGTATATGCTCCTCTCTCACTGTTATCGACCCCCCGGCACTCGTACGGCTTTCGGGGCCGCGGAGGAAAAGAAAGCCTCGCGATGCGACGACGATTTCGTAACGCCCGCGAGCTTCCGGGTGGCCGTCTCGTAAGGGAATGTGGAAGACGGAGGGTGGATGTGGGTTTCGGAGGATTTTTGAGCTGTTGCTGATGGTTTTTTAAATTGGGTGTGATGAGGGTTTATATGGAGAGCTCGTTTTTTGATGGCTAAGTCATCATGATACAAATGGTATTGGATTATATAAAGGCCTTGACATTACTCACCTATATGAAAAAAATTGTTAAATTTTGGTTATATAATGGCAATAGCCAGTTGTTTTAAAGATATATTTTTTTGTAATGTCTACAACAGTGAATTCGTAGAAACTGACATTGACTATTGCGCAACGGATCGATAAACAATTCCGCGTTACGACTCTTAAATTGCCTTTATTTCGGTTGATTTACAATCTATTGTTAGATGCGTTCGTTGTTTTATTTACTACACATTTTATTGTGGCACGACATTATTGCTCACGAAAACTGCACCTCTAACAGGGCATTACCGAAGTTTATGTCTCCGAGATATATTCTTGCGCGCTAATGGAAAAATAACGATCTCGAATGTTGTACAAGGTGAAAAAGTTAATGAAAATTTTACTATTCCTGGAGTTTAGTGTAATTATAAAATTTTACTAGCGAATCATCTTTAAACATTAAAAAATTCACTCCGAAGCATTAACAGATTAAATAAGCAATAACACGCCATTTCTGAAAAAATTTAAATAAATTTTCTCTCGAGAAATGTAGAAATGAAATCTGAAGCAAGACACTTAAAATACACCATAACTCCAACAAAGCTCGGAACAATCGCTCGCCCAGTCAGCCGCCACCCCAGCGTGTACACCAACTTTCCTGGTTTTCTTTTCCGCGGCCTTCCCTCTGTTTTACCATTTCCCTTTTCCCCCGTTTCTCCTTTTTCTCGCATCGACTGCTCTCTCCTTCTCTCTCTCTGTGTCTCCCTCTCTCTCTCTCTCTCTTCCTCCTCGCCTTTTTCCGGAATTCCGAGCGACCGGGCTTTATTATAAATTAAAGACGGAACTTCCCTCTCTCGCTCGCTTTCTCAAGTGTCTAGCGTTACTTCTCGGCTCCTTTCTTTCGGCGCGAAACTTTTAATTGGCTCGGGAAACGGCAAAAATGCTGTAAATTAAGCCTTTATCGTTCCGGAGATGCATTGGCCGCGCGAAGAGCGAGGCTTCGTTGAGGCGGAGGGAGAGAGATGTCGATTTGATTGGTTATCAATTTTCTGGGTTTTCTTTAGTGATGGGGAAAATAATTCCGTTTCCGCTGGAATTGTTGTTCGATGGAAGTACGGCTGTGTTGATGAAATTAATTTTCAATCAATTGAATCACAAAAGATTGATTTTTTGTTTTATTGAAATGCCAATCAAAACGTGTGGCAAGAATGAATATCTTTATTCGAAAATTGATTTGATTCTTTATTTTCAGGGAAAACATAAAAACTTGAAATTGTAAGTAAATCATTCATGCGAATTTCACGCACGAAATAAATGTATGTATCTGCATTATTGGATCGACATTGTACAAATTCAACTGCCTTTATAGCGTAATACAATGTTGAAATGTAATACAGCGTCAGAAAGTTTTGATATTCGACTGTCGGAACTCCGTCTCGTTCAATTTGCATTTTTATGCATTTAAAATTACGATACTTTCTAAAATAGGCACGTGAAACGTATCTTTTTGTCCGCGTCCGCCGCGCTTGCGTCACATAATGTTTTTGTTCTGCACTTTCGAATTTTTAAATCGTCGGTCACGCGGTTATCGCAAAAAAGTATATCAAAAAAGGAGTCGAATCTATGGGGATTTAGATATTTATTTTCGAGTTTAAAAGGCCAGTGGAGCTTTCTTACAGTTTTACAAAATTATTGATAAGGTTCGCTATATTATCGCTATTTGTTATGGAAAGAGTAAATATTATTCAATACTTTTCCTATAATCAATTTTCAAACGTTTTTAGATTCAATACCAAAATCCTTCCGAATAAAAACTATAAATTAAAACTTTGCTATGCTAATATAGCCGTTGGACAAGTAACGTTACACATCCTAATTTCGTACTCCAAGAGTAATTCGACCGGAATCAAAGTCCGGTATACCAACTTCAAAACTAGTTCCGAATAAAAAACTCGCCCTCCGAAATTTCTATTCACGGGTCAACCCCCTGACGCGTGGTCGTCGACTTTTGCGAAGGAGGTTATACACCGCAAAAAAAAGAAGTACGAGGGCAAGAGCAAAACCGGTTTTGCCGCTGGCAAGAAACTGTGGTTCCTATATACGGTTAATTGTTCTCTCCCTAACCTCTGCCTTGACTTCTCTATAAGTGAGCGCAAGAAAGGGTTCAAAAGAAGGTCTTGAGGTTAAGTAACGGAATGGACGATTTTGAGAAAAGGAAATTGTTTTAGGTAATATATTTTAAGTAATTCATTTGCTATTTTAGGTAGATTCATCTAAACTACATGTATCAATTGATTAGAATTATTCTGAATATATAATTCGGTGAAAGCAAAGTCAATGTCTAAATTTAGCTTAGATAGAGTTTCAGACAATAGAATTTATTCCATTAAACACACTAACAGGTACCCACGAGTATCATTAAATGCATAACGAATTTATGCCGCGCGCACAATACTGGTTCTGCCAATTACTGACATCAATTAGAATATTGAAGTTATTAGAAACTATTATTAGAACGTTACGGTTATGCGATGTGCAGCATATATGTAACGCTGGGTGTGTTCGCTTTTAGCGCTACCCTAATATCGTAAATTATTTTTCACAATTATCGATAGCACTGCGTTCGCTCACTCCTGAAATGGAATACATTTCAGATAGTTTGCAAGGTTTACCGGCTTAAACAGATTATGCATGCGAAAATTTCCATTAGCTCAGTTACGTAACACTTTCTTTTCAGTAAAAAAATAATTTTCCAAGCCTCCTTCGGTCCCCATTATACACCAAAACCACGCCTTTTTAGAATGAGCTGATTGTAAAACCTCAGCACTGCTGTTCTCCCTTGACCCTCTGCTACGTCCGCCCTTGCCCGAAACTTCGGTGGAGAGGTCAGGAAACTCCCGGGGAAAAGGCACAGTCGCCCCGGGGGCTGCCGGATATTCGTTCCAAGGGCGTAACCCCGATTCGATGACGTGATTTACGCGCCGGCGCGCGCGGATCCCTGCGTTTCACGGGGCTGGAATATTTTCGAAGGGTTTGATCGAGGGTGGAAGTTTTATTTTCCGAGCTTGGCTGTTTTTCAGAGTCTGGGGTTGTTAGATGATTTTTATAAAATGTCAGGTGGCGTTGTATGATTGTTGATTATAGGGAAGTTTTGTAGGTATCAGTACCATTAGGATGGGGATAATTTGACAGGTTATGTCAACGCCTTATTGACCTCGTTACTTCGAAGTTTCGCATGGAACCACGTGATTAACAAAACTAACATCCAAAATCCAACTAGACAATGGTAATTTCCAAAACCCCGAAAACAATACAATGTTACGCGATAAAAATAATAACGCAATCCGGGCAAACCTTTCATTCTAATCATCAGCGGTCCCATAATCTCTCGTATCTGACACCCCCGAAATCCATAGCGAGCTATAATTACAATGCCAAAACTTAGTCACTCTCTCCACCCTTCATAATACTGTCGAGAGTGAGAGAGAGAGAGAGAAAGAGAGAGAGAGAGAGAGAGCTCTTGCGGCTCCCCTTACAGCGGATCGATCGACCGATCGCTCGTATCTCACCTATCAATCTATATATCTATCGCCCTTCCTCCTCTGGCCTTTCTAATTGCGGTCGATATTATACGTAAGCGCGCCAGGCGGTTTGAAGACGCGCGCGTATAGGGATATATATGCCCATTGTCGGGGAGAGGGAGCTTTAACGTTACAAAATTCTTGTTCGGGGATCGTTGTGTTCCTTGTTTGTCGAGTAAACTCGAGGAGGGGGACACGTAGGCGTCGGGGTCGGGGTCGGGGTATATATCCGGTGAAAACGTAAAGGTGGATGGATTTCTACTTAACGTTCTTGGAAGTTTCACGTTTTTACGCTGTAAAGTTCAGGTATACGATAGTAGTTCGATTTCGGTATTAAAAAAAATGGACAATAGTTGAAAAAATATAAGAAAAAGTTGCTTAGACATCTTTCTTTATATTTTTAAATTATTTTTGTAAGATGGTAAATTTCACAAGACAATTTTCTCACTTCCCCCCATCCATTTTCCACGATACATCGCAGGCGTTGCGTGCAGCATCTTCTTGCCGCTCTTTTAATCTCGAACGTAAAGCGTTTACAAAGATTAACAAATACCTGCTTATAGGCGAGAGAGAGAGGGCGAGAGAAGGTAGGGAGAGAGAGAGAGAGAGAGAAAGAGAACAGAACACTGCACATATAAAAGGGAAGAAAATAATTTCGCGAGCATTAACGCGCTTAATGGAATTGCAATTTTTCATGCAGAGAGTCGCTTCCTCTCCCTCTCGCGCGCTATATGCTGTACTGTGCCGTGCTGCTGCAACACTTTTAAGAATTTACGCGGGCCAGATGGAGAGGAGGTTTTGTTTTTCAAAGAGAAAAGAGAGGTGCATTATGTATAGAGCTGCGAGCGGCGGTGGCAGCGGCGGCCACTTAGGGCTTATAACTCTCGGAGAAGCCAGGAAATTACCTCGTTAAAAATTACGCTGTCATAAACGATGCGAGCGAGCGAGCGAGCGCCGAACTGACGCGCTGCTGCGTTGTTGTGTTGCGGCGCGTATAGTGCTATACGCGCGCGGATAGGGAAAAGTAGAGAGGGAGAGTGGATGAAAAATAGAGGGTGTTCGAATGCGTTCGGGCTGGGACATACGGGGCGAGGCCGGAGGGGCGCTATACTTTTTTTTTCGGTGAGTTAATGTTGTAGAGTGGGGAAATTAGTTTATTGATGAGTGGATTTTGGCGGGGAGGGGCGGAAAAGTTTCGCGAAATGAAGTTAGCGCGCTGTCTTGAATTACCGTTATATTGTAGGGGTAAAAATACACTTTAAATACCTATAGTTAATTATAACGTCATCGATGATAGTATTTATAAAAAATATTTATAGGATGCGTGAGCATTTTTATTTTGATAATAATAATTTTTTTTATTGGTAAAAAAAATCGAAAGTTATAATTATAGATTTATTACAATTCAATGCAATTTTTCTTTTGGATTCAGTGAGAGTTTTCGTTGCGATCGAAAACGTCGGGAATGAAGATCAATTAAAACCGTTTGAGCGTAATTTTACTGATTTTTAAATTGATACCGAGCTGAGCCATATTTAAAAGTATATTTTCCTCGTGTGAGTTGCGTCACAAATTCAGGAATTCCGTTTGGAAATAGCGGGAAACGAAAAACGAAAATATATTTCGCGAGATAGAGAGAGAATACTGCAGTTTCATACTATTACGAGTGAATCGTTTCAAGCGCCGTGCAGTAAGATTTTAACGTAACCTATGATATAATAGGAATAGCGAAGCCAAATGACTGAACGCCACGGCGCTGTTATGAGCCTCGACTTTTCCATTCACAATGAGTAAAAGCGCACTTTTGTACGCTTTTTGGCGTACGATATAAAATTGAAAATGTTCATTTTTGAAATTTATGTGACGCTCGGGCCGCTGACGTCATTGATTCCCCCTGAAGTCGATAACTATAAGAAACCCGGTATAGTGGAAAAATATCGTGAAAAGAAACAAAAGCAAATGTGTTTCTTTTTTTAGCAATCGCGGTGTATATAGAAACAGTTTACCTTGTGTTCGCTATAGTCGCAAATGGATCAACATTCGATATTATTACGTCGCTCTCGCGATCACGTGAAAAACTCTTCGCTCGACCTTCGACAGCCGCGACGACCAGTCCCGGAGAAAAACTGCCCTCACCGTAAATTTCCATTCTTCCGCCGGGAAAGAGAGGGAGAGAACTGTGCGTCCGCTCGGAGTAAAAACAGCCGATCGATGCGCTTTTCCACGCTCGTTTCGTTTATTATTGGCTAAGAGATGAGAAATTTTACGGCCGCGCGCGCTATTTCGCCCTGGAAGTTGATAAATACGATGGCACCCCGGGGATGCATTTGAATAAATGGAAAATCAATCGGTGCGGCGGATGACTTATAGGCGTAAGAGAGCGAATCTGGGTTGATTTATTTTGAAGGATGGGACTTTTTTTTTTCCTCATGAATTTTAGTGATACTTTGGGGAAAACAATATATGCATATTTTTACCTTTTTTATACGGTCCGAATATATTTGTTGTAGAATTTATTTCTTTGATACAATTTACTTTGATAAAATCTGATAGTCATCGTATGCACAAAGTGAAATTCCGATAAAATTGTCATGCTTGCGAAAATTCCTGCAGTTCAAGTTTAATATTTCATCAGCGTCGATAATAATCGATAGTATAATTTATTATTTATAATGTATTTTACTCTTCAAAGAACATGTAAGCTTCTTTAATCTGGCAAAGAGTAAATTTATCACGAAATCGTTACGAAATATCCGCATCTAAATTAAAATCTGCCGATCTATACAAACGCGAGAATAGCCACGTCGAATCGTCCGAACACCTCCTTCCTGCCATTTTATTATCCCCGCACTTAAAACACCTTGCGCGTACCTTACCAAGTAAGTATTCCGTGAACCGCGAAAGCGGCGGCGGAAAAAAAATAAGGGGAGCGCGCGAAAAATATGCAGCGCGCTCTCGTGCACTTGGAGGAACTTGGTCGCTATTGATTTTTTCCTCGCGCCGTACTCGCACGCGTGTATGTGTGTGTGTGTGTGTGTGTGTGTCGACAGAGGGGCTGGCTACGTGCGTGCGTGCGAGCGCCGTGTGTGCCCTAGTCTTCGGCTCTCTTTGACGCGAGCAAGCGAGTAGCGACGTGTGGATATAGGAGGGAGAGGAGGATTTTGATGGCTGGTGTGTGTGTGTAAGGAAGCGAAATCGTTTTTTCTGGTTCGATTATGTTTTTGCAATGGAAGTTCGAAGATAGTATTTCAGAGTTTGGTGTGTTTATAAGTTTTTCTTCGGGAAATTTTTCGAAATAAATCATGCGAAATCGGGGTGAGGCGAAAGAACTATACGGCAAAGTTTTAGTGGCACTATAAATTTTCGCGCACTTTTTGAAAATACGTTCTCACCGAAATTTAAAGTTATTTTTATATGAAATTCCTGCGAAATTGACTTGCGAAATCGCTCTCTCTCTCTCTTTCGCACTTTATATTATACGCGTAATTCGCACTTTAAAATAGTAGAAAAATTTCTTTTTTTTTTCCATAAATTTGCAAGAGAAAATTTTCTAAAATGTACAGTGAAACGTATCTACCTTTCCTTTCTCCTTTTTTTTTTGCAAAAAAATGGAAACTTTGGAATTACTCTAGAGACAATCTGACTTTAAAAAGAGCTCGCTCTCGCTGTCCCTTTCCAATCGGCTTTTTGCCATTTATTCGAAAAGTAAAAGTTTTAATGAAAAAATGAGAGTTGTTCTCGATCCTTTAGGGAACGAGCAATATGTATGCAAAAATAAAATTGGATTTCCTGTAGCGTAACGAGCAATATGTATGCAAAAATAAAATTGGATTTCCTGTAGCGTATACAAATACTCTACTTTCTAGAAAAAACAGGTAGAGAGAGAGAGAGAGAGAGAGAGAGAGAGATAGAGATAGAGGTGGAGAGAAAAATGTTAAAGACATAACGCAGAACTGTCATTAATTCGTTATTACTCAATGCAACGCTACGTTCACACGAATGTCGTATTTTTCCATAGTATAAGTATAATGCTTATTGGTATTTTAAAAACCAATTGAAATGCTTATTGGTATTTTAAAAACCAATTGAAATTTCAAAATACGATAATAAATAAATTGACTCGGTAATATCCTTCATTGAACATTAACTAGATTAAATAACGCTCTGCCACATATACCAATTCCCGTTTTTTCACTCCCCCAGTTCCCTCTTTCTCTTACAACCATCAAACCTAACAAAAATAAAAAAAACTTTCTTTTAAAAACAATTTTCCTTCAGCAAACAAAGAAACAATCTCTCATCGTTCCCCGCAATCCTTACTCACACCTCCAACATTCCCACTCTCCCATTCGCACAGCTCGCGAACCCGACCGCGCGCTCATATACATACGCGTGGCGCACGAAAAAAAAGAAGAACGCAATAATCGTCTCGCTCCGCAACTCGACCTACAAGGGTATACCCACACACCGCGGCGACACACCTATGCGCCGCCGCCGCCGCCGCCGGCGCATTATGTAAGGCGAGACGAGCGCGTGCGCGTGTCGTGCCGTTGACGTCGTCGTCGCTGCAGCGCGTCTCGTATAGCAGTGTGTTACACTGCGGAGATGATTTTTTGAGAGAAGAGTTTGATATGAGACACAGCGCGTGGCTGGGGTGTCCTTGGAGAGGAAGAGGTGAAGTAGTTGGGTGGGAGGTTGGGTACACAATGGTGTAATTGAAAGAATGAAAAGCGATGGCTTGGAGGTGTTTTGGTAGTATAGGTAGTGAGATGATTGTTGTTTTAATTATTGCCTTATAAGTAGCTTTACTCAGAAAATGCTTTTTAAGTTTAATAATTGTTGATAATCGAGTTCGCTCGCTTCATCGTGGCGCAAAAATTGCGTTTCCCCATTAAACTTATAAGTGACAAAAGGCCAGAGAGACAGCATAATCAGGTTATAAAAGTATTCTCAGAAAAACATTAACGTACTACTGCGCATCAGCGTGCGACGAAGGCATATATATGCGCCAATAATTAGATCACTCTTCGCTTGCGCGCCGGTTCCCGCACACTCCTCCATAAAAATTAAAGTCACCTCTGTGCTTCCCTACATTACCCCACCCCTTCGTAGAAAAAAAAAGAGAGAAGAAATTCATCCACCGAAAAAAAAAATAATCTTCACGACCTCGACATCAACGCACGCGGCAGCAATGCGTTTATCCTTCCCCGCCCCTCGGTAATTACGCCTGGACTTGCGTCACGGTAAGCTAGAGAGAGAGAGAGAGAGGCAGACAGATGTATATACGCGTGCCGGGCTCTCTCGCACTGCGGGACTGCTGTATTACTACTCGCTTTCTGCTTTTTTCGGAGGATTTCTCTCTCTCTCTCTCTCTCGCTTTCGTTCTCTTCTCGCACACAACACCCCTTTCGAAAGGGGCGGTAGCAGCGGTGCATTGATCGCGCGAGCGAGCGATTTTTTTTTCTGCCCTCGCCGCGTCGGCTTTTGTGTCGTAGGGTAGAGGGGAGGAAGAGAGAGCGTGCAGCAACAGCAGCAGCTCTGTATTAATTGGAATTTTTTCGGAGGTTTTTTGGGACCCCGGGCTTTGTGATTTTGAAGTGAGCTAGGTTGCACTGCGTGTGCCGGCGTATTATACGTAGGGTTGTTGTCGTCACGGCGGTGGTAGAGGTTATATATTTTTTTTTTTTTTTTTTTCTTTTTTTTTTTTTTGAGGGGTAGGTGCAGGATTGCCGTATTGTTTGGCGTGAGAACAAGGGGGTGAGATACTGGTGATGGATGGAAATTCCATTTTGAACGTTGTATAGATTGATGTTGGATTGTGTTAGCGAGTTGATAAAAATTTGATTGAAAATTTTCTTGTTTTCGTATAGTGCTACTATATGGAATATTTGGTGTGTTTACAAAAAATAAAGTAAAATAGTTTTCTAAGACTTTTGTTTTTGGATTCGTATATCTATTTTATTCGTGAGAAACCGAATTAATAACATTTACGGTCAATCTAGGAATTTTCCTCCAAGTTTTTGGGCTGGCGCTCCCAAATTAGCTCTAAAAATTCATTAATTAACCTTACACAAACACGCTACCACCTCTCTCTATCCCCAACCCACCTATTTCCGTACCCACCCATCACCCGCTTATTACCACACACGCATACGCGCACTCTCCTCACCAAAAAAACCGGTCGGGTTTTTCGAAATTCCCTGCGCACCTCTGACCCGCGCGATATTAATACCGGCACTATTAATACGCGTTATAAATACGAGATGCGGCGCGCTGGCGGCAGCGTACGTACGCGGAGTGTACGCGCGAAAAAGCAGCAGCGGCAGCAGCGCATGTGCGCCGCACGTGGCGAGAGTAAGGAGCCTGCCCAACACGCGCCGGGATTCGTTGGCACGCGAGAGAGGTAAAAATAAAGTTCGGCTGATCGGAGGAGCCTTTTTTGCGTGATTTTTTTTTCTTCTTTGGGAGGATGGGTGGTGGATTTTCGGTGGGATTGAGGAAGAGCCGATGTTGATTTGTTTAAGGTAATTGAATTTGACTATAAGAGGTGTGTAATAAAAAATTTTTGATGGATTGCATATAAGGTTATTAGAATGGAGCAGTAAATTTAGTTGATTTATGAATATGCAGAAAGGAAAGAAAAGAAATTGAATTATTTATATGTTTTTTATATTTATTATATGAAGTGTGCAACTGTAGTATCATAATGTACCTTTAATTAATTTATATTATATAATTTTTAAATGAATTTGTACTTTTTTCTTTTCTTAATTTATAATTGGTGAATATTTTCATGGCATAAGTGAAAAACCGTTTATTGATTTCATGAAATTTGAAACATGTTAGCGTCATTTTTATATTCAGTATAAAGATATGACACTTTAAATTGACGCCGTTTTTAGCCTCGAAAATATTGACTGCGTTTCTGCGACTCCGAATTTAAACTCGCTCCAGGAATTTTTCAAGGTGTAATTAATTTATCGATCTTGATGAGTCATTTTTATTATTCCGGGAAA